>CAUYOR010051273.1:0-15270 GCA_963573925.1 Callimico goeldii | reverse complement strand
GCAACCTCCGCCTCCTGGGTTCAGGCAATTCTCCTGCCTCAGCCTCCTGAGTAGCAGGGATTACAGGCACACGCCACCATGCCCAGCTAATTTTTTGTATCTTTAGTAGAGACGGGGTTTCACCATGTTGACCAGGATGGTCTCGATCTCTTGACCTCGTGATCCACCCGCCTTGGCCTCCCAAAGTGCTGGGATTATAGGCGTGAGCCACCGCGCCCGGCCTTTGGGTCATTCGCAGTGTTCTCTTTCTCTTTGCTTCCTAAGCTTTAAAAATTAAAGGTCTGTGATTCCAACTTTATGGCACTGGGTAAGGAGGAATGGTATGGGGATGGTACAAGGGCTAGTGGTTGGGACAGACTAAGCAAAAAAAAAAAAAAAAGGGAAAGCTGTGTAGGCGGAACACGGAGGATTTTTAAAGCTGTGAAAGGGCTCTGTGTGACACTGTGAGGGGGACACATGTCATTATACACTTGTCCCAACTGTATAATGTACAACACCAAGAGTGAGTCCTGGTGGTGACTGTGGACTCTGGGAGATGGTGATAGCGCCATGGAGGGTCATCAGTCCTAACCCACGCACCGCTCTGTGGGGGAGGCTGATGGCGGGAGAGGCTGTGGGGAGCGGAGCCGGGGGAGAAGAGGAACTCTCTGTACCTTCTACTCAATTTTGCTGTGAACCTGGAACAGCTCTAAAAAATAACGTCTGTTACAAAGCACGAAAGCTCTGAAAACAGTGAGCTAGAGGAGGTTTCGTCCCAGCTGCCCGCGTCTCCTGCTGGACTCACCTCATTCTCAGCAGAGGGGGATACCTTGGCTTTTCCAGGATGCTGGAGACTGGAGAGTTATTATGAGTTCGCTTCATGTTGGAGGAACACCTCCATGCTCCAAGGGAAAGCCAGCCCCGCCCTCCAGCCCCCCACCCCGCCCGGGCACCCACCTGGGCTTCTGGTGCATGGGCTGCTGCCGCATGGCCATGTACTGCGTGTCCTCCTGCAGCCGGTTCAGCGGGGAGTCTGGCTTCAGACGAATCCCGTAGTAATGGTACTTGGAGTTGCCCCTGGAAACCAAACATCCCAGGGTCAGCTCCCTTCGCAGATGTCCTGAGCAACGAGATGGGTGGGGGCTTTTTCTTTCTTTCTTTCTTTCTTTCTTTTTTTTTGGAGACAGAATCTCATTCTGTCATCGAGGCTGGAGTGCAGTGGTGCGATCTCAGCTCACTGCAATCTCTGCCTCCTGGGTTTAAGAGATTGTCCTGCCTCAGCCTCCTGAGCAGCTGGGATTACAGGCATGGACCATAATGCTTAGCTAATTTTTGTATTTTTAGAGGAGACGGGGTTTCGTCATGTTGGGCAGGCTGGTCTTACTTGAATTCCTGGGCTCAAGTGATTCTCCTGCCTTGGCCTCCCAAAGTGCTGGGGTAACAGGCGTGAGCCACCGTACTCAGCCTCTTTTTTTTTTTTAGAAGCAGGGTTTCACTCTGTCACCCAGGCCTGGAGTGGAGTGGCACAATCACCGCTCACTGTAGCCTGGACCTCCTGGGCTCAGGTGATCCTCCCGCCTCAGCCTCCCAGTAGCTGGGACTGCTGGCATGTGCCAACACACTCGGCTGGGAAGCACTCTTCCTTGGCCTTTCACTTAGGCCTCTCTGGTTCAGCATTTCCTGAACTGCGTGAGAAATGTGATGGAGGAATTCTGCACATAATGCCCTGTCGTAGGATAATATGACAGACAGACAGAGGCAGAGCCCCTCTCATAGGATAATAAAGGCTCGGACAAGTCCTGCACTGGGAACACCAGGGCAGCTTTGTGGCGCTCCAGTGGCTCAATCTCTATGATTCTTATTATTACCACCTCTTCCCCATCCCTTTCAATCATCTAGTAACACATTTTGGAGAAAAGCACAATTTGAGAACCATTACATGAGTTTGCTACAGGAGACGATGAGCAGAGGGCTTTAAACAATTTAGTTCAGAAAACAGCTTGCAGAGACCTTTCAGGAAAGAAGCAATAATCCACAGACGGCTGTGCAGACACCCAGCTCACAGGATGCCATTTCTCCAGAGCCGGCAACAGGGATATGCAGGAGGCACCTGGCTCCTTTCTTTTGAGTTCTTCTTTTATTAAAACATTTTTTTTTGAGATGGAGTCTCACTCTGTTGCCCAGGCTGGAGTATGGTGGTGCCATCTCGGCTCACTGCAACCTCCTACTCCTGGGTTCAAGAAATTTCCCCGCCTTAGCTTCCCCAAGTAGCTGGGATTAAAGGCGCATAGCACCATCCCCAGCTAATTTTTTTGTATTTTTAGTAGAGGTCAGTTTTCACCATGTTGGCCAGACTGGTCTCAAACTCCTGACCTCGGGATCCACCCACCTAGGCCTCCCAAAGCGCTGGGATTACAGGCCTGAGCCACCGCGCCTGGCCTCTTTTTCCTGTTAAATTTTATTGCAATAGCAGACAGCCTGGGCCCTTTCTAGATGAGGTCCATGTTTAGGTGCTTAGAGGGAAAACAGGGCAGGGAGTGGGGGGCGGGTGGGGGGGGAGAATCAGCCTTAATCCTCAAGCCAGCATCTGGGCTACTCTGCAGGGGCAACCCCTCTGAGAGCAGGGGCTGTGTCCCTAGAGACCAGGCTTCCCGGTCGCTTCCACTTCTTTCTCTCCTCTATGTGTCTATGATCCCTAAGGCCATTCTCTGCAAAGGGTCACAAAGTGTCAGAGAACAAGGGACTGTGGTCCTTGTGGACCCACCACCATGCTGTTTACAGACAGCCAGGACAGTGGCTCTGAGAGAGCGTGAGTTAGTCCTAACCCCACGAAGGCAGATTTGGGTTGGAGATGCTGCTGCGTTTTTCTGTTAGAGGAGTTTGCTTTATTGTCTGCCATAAGTCTATGGCCTGTGATGCCCTGGGGCTGCCATAGACCAAGGGAAGGCGGGGTGGATCGGTCCAGCGGGCACGGTGGCTCACACCTGTAATCACAGAACCTGGGGAGGCTGAGACAGGCAGACCACTCAAGGCCAAGAGTTTGAGACCAGCCAAGGCCACCAAGAATTTGAGACGGTCAAAACTCCATCTCTCCAAAGATATGGAAATTAGCCAGATGTGGTGTCAGGCGCCTGTAATCCCAGCTACTTGGGAGGCTGAGGCAAGAGAATTGCTCGAACCCAGGAGGTAGAGGCTGCAGTGAGTGGAGATGGCACCAGTGCACTCAGCCTGGGCGACAGAGAGACTCTGCCTCCAACAACATCAACAACAACAAACACCAAGAAACGGTAAATGCAGCTCTGCTCCTACACCAGGGGCCACTTTTTGTATGACACAAGGTCTTGCTCTCTTGCCCAGGCTGGACTGCAGTGGCGCAATCATGGCTAACTGAAGCCTTAGCCTCCTGGGCTCAAGTGATCCTCCCCTCTCAGCTTCCCAAATAGGTGAAATTACAGGTATGCGAATAGGTGTACACCACTGTCCCTGGCTAATCTTTAATTGTTTTATTTCCTCCGTGCTCAGGAGATAGAATTTTCAGCTTTTTTGTAGAGATGAGGTCTTGCTGTATTGCCCATCTCAAGCGGTCCTCTTGCCTCAGCCTCCCAAACTGTTGGGATTTCAGGTGTGCACCACCGAAGAGGCTGCTAAAAAAACAAACAAACAAACAAACAAACAAACAAAAAAACAGGCTCCTAAAGCCCAGAGGTTGCTTTAAAAAAAAAAAAAGTATGGCCAGCCCCGGAGGCTGAGGCAGGAGAATCACTTGAACCTGGGAGGCCCAGGTTGCAGTGAGCTGACATCGCGCTACTGCACTCCAGCCTGGGCAACAAAGAGCAAAACTCCGTCTCAAACAAAACAAAACAAAACAAAAACCTGTATTGTTTGGGAAATTTCAAAAAGAGAGAGAAAACCAGAGGGACCTTCATGTCCCTTCGCCGGCTTCTAAAGCCAACACCTTGGGCTACACCTGGCCACAGCCAAGGCTGCCACCAACTGACAGGAAGTGCAGCACTCAGAGGCGGCTGTGAGTCAGGCCACCTGGACAAGAGGAGGAAGCCTCACATTTTCCAGAAAGCTCCGTTTCTAGGGAAAGGAAAAGGAAGGACAGGTGGGCTGGGGGCTGTCTACCCACCTGGTGCCCAGCCGCCGCGTTCTCAGCCCCATAAACACGGAACGGATCAGTTTCCCGAAGGAGGCGGCGTTCACGGGGTCTAGCTTGTGCTCCTGGCAGTGCCGCAGGTAGTGGTTGTAAAGGGAACTTCTGGGGAGGCTCACGCCTTCCGCAGTTTCGTAATTATCCAACAGCCACTGGAGCTGCGCAAAGAAAGACACGCCTGTGTGTCAGAATCTTGAGGAACGCTAACATGCAACACAGACTCGTTAAGAGAATTACTTGCTTTCCCTGTATTACCAAATGGGGTGAGGAGATCCATCTGAGCAAGTCATCTTTTCTCTTTTTTCTTTCTTTCTTTTTTTTTTTGAGATGGAGCTTTGCTCTTGTTACCCAGGCTGGAGTGCAATGGCGCGATCTCGGCTCACCGCAACCTCCGCCTCCTGAGTTCAGGCAATTCTCCTGCCTCAGCCTCCTGAGCAGCTGGGATTACAGGCACGCGCCACCATGCCCAGCTAATTTTTTGTATTTTTAGTAGAGACGGGGGTTTCAGCATGTTGACCAGGATGGTCTCGATCTCTCGACCTAGTGATCCACCCGCCTCGGCCTCCCACAGTGCTGGGATTACAGGCGTGAGCCATCGCGCCCTCCCGGCGGGTCAGTTGTCCACGTCTGTCACCAGAGGGGCCAGGTAGTCCGAGTGCCGGATCCCGAAGGTCCAGCCGCGGGGCTTGCGGTGCTGCGGGCCCAGAGACGCCGCTGAACTCGCGGGACCGGCGTCCCCTCCGCGCCTGGGACCCTGATCCCATAACTCCGACCTCAGCACCCCCCCCCCGCCCCGCCCCTGACCCTTGACCCTGGACTCAAGGCCACCTGGTCCACGTTGTAAGCTGCGGGCCCCGGCTTCTGCGTGCTGTCTTGGGGGAGCGAAGTCCGTGCCAGCATCGTGAACTGGGGGGCCCGGGACTTGTAGACCCCCGTGCTCACCACGTGGTAGGCGCAGGGGCCCGGCGTCTGCGGGAGGGCAGAGGGTGCTGGCTGCCACCTTCACTGCGGCGGACCAGGGACACCCTGCGTCCTCCCCGCCCGTCCCCACCTTGCTGAGGTCCTCGAAGAAACTGCCCGCTGCTCTGCGGCCGCAGATGGAGTAAGTTGGGGCGGAGACTTTGCCGATGACTCGCGGACCCAAAAGCGAGGGCACAGTATAGGACCCCGGACCTGGAGAGGAGCCGGGGCTCGGGGATAACGGGTCTGCGCGGACAGGCTCGGGTGGCCCCCGGCCTCCACAGTGCTGGGATGGGCCTTTCTGGCCTCACCTGGGCTGTGCTGCTCCGCATGGACACCCCAGTTTCGGGGAGCAATGGTGTGCCGAGGCGCGCTGGGGTACGTCGCGTTCCCCGCTCGCTCCGGGAAGTACCTGCCTGCCGGGCGGATCAAGGGTGTGGGGGCGGGAGCTGGTTGGGGGCCTGGCGGGTGCCCCTGGGACTAAGGGGGGAATCTGAGCTATTTGTCAAAGCCCTGCGAGGCTCCAGGTTGGGGATTTGAGATCCGGATATGGGGGTACCGAATATGCGGTGTTAGGGTATCCGACGGGGACTCGGGGTTCAGGTGGGGTGTTCCCAGGTGGGCCTCCCTGGAGGCAGTTCGGCGTCGGGGTGGCCAGGGTCCTGGGGGTGCTGACCGGGTCCCGGAGTGGGGAAGGGCGCTGAGTGGCGCGGGCGGCCGTAGATGGAGTAGGCGGGGGCGCTGTCGGAGCCGCGCACGGTCATGCGGGCGGGCACCAGGTGGCCGGGCCCCGGGCCGCAAGTCGTCCGCTGCGTGGGAAGGCGCGCCCCGAAGCTGAAGGCCGGGGCTCGGGGCCGCGACGGGTCATGCAGAACGTAGCCTGGGAGCATCCGAGTCAGCGCCGGGCCGGGCCAGCCCCACCCCCACGTGGAACACGGATCCTCCCCCCCCCCCCCGGCACAGAGCCCCCTCTCCCCGCTCACAGGCCGGGTTCGGCCCCGAGCACAGACCTCACCCGTCACTTCCCCTTCCCTCCCCGGGCACCATCCCACCCCCTCAATCCCGGGGCCGTCCCTGCTACCGGTGTTGGGCGGCAGCTTGTATTTGGGCCCCGGGCCTCGGTAGTGCGCCGCGATGGGGCCGCGAGGCCGGTGTGGCCGCCAAGGGCCTACCCAGGCGTCCGAGCCCATATCGCGGGTGGGGGGCGCTTACGGCTCGCAGCACCTGTGGACAGAGGGAGGTGGGAACGGCGCCTCCACCCCAGATTCTCGGGGAGCGCACTTGCCCGCTACCCTCGGATTAGCGCAGGGCGGCGCCTGGTCGGTATCCCTGGCGCCCGCGAAACAAACAAGAGCTTCCCTCCCGGCTCTGAGGGGCGTGGGGCTGGAGCCGGTTCAAGGCTATCACTCCGCTCCTGACTCCGGGGAGGGCTGGGTAGGGTCGTCAACTGGCTGGGGACAAGTTTAGACCCAGACTTTGGGAAGGGAATCACGTGGCGGGGGCGGGCAGGAGATTTTCGTGGTGTTGGGAAAAGGTGCCCCGGGGAGGGCCTGGCGTGGGGGAGCCGGTGCCCCGAGGGGAGGCCCCGAGGTGCACTGACCTGTGATGGTAGCTCCTGGGGTGGGAAAACAAAGCGACGTAGCTGGACACCCACGCTCCGCCCCGCCCACCTCCCAGACCCCATTGTGGCCCTTTCCCGCTTCCTGGCAACCAGACTGACTGCCTCCCTATCCCTAACCTGGCTCCGCCCCCACCACCCCCACCCCCAGTGCCGCCGCTGGGCCTCTCCGTGGATTCTGGCATGGGCAGGACAGTAGGTTGGGGCACCCAGAACTCTAGCCTCACATTTACCCAAGCCTCAGTATACCCATTCTAAAATTAGACAAATCTGCAGATGAAAAGCAAGGATGGGAATAAAGGAATTGAATAATGCAAACCACACACTCGATTTAATTGTGTGTAAGGAATTTTACATCCATTTAAGCCCATGAAATGTTTGCAAAAAAAAATTATGTATTGGGCCACAAAGTAATCATACAAGTTGAAAAAATGATGTGACACATGATTTGATTACAATTGAATACAATTCTAAGCAAATTAAATGTTAAAAAAAAAAAAGAGGCCGGGCGCAGTGGCTCACGCCTATAATCCCAGCACTTTGGGAGGCCGAGGCGGGTGGATCACGAGGCCAAGAGATCGAGACCATCCTGGTCAACAAGGTGAAACCCCGTCTCTACTAAAAATACAAAAATTAGCTGGGCATGGTGGTGCGTGCCCGTAGTCCCTGCTACTCGGGAGGCTGAGGCAGGAGAATTGCTTGAACCCAGGAGGCGGAGGTTGTGGTGAGCCGAGATCTTGCCATTGCACTCCAGCCTGGGTAACAAGAGCGAAACTCCGTCCCCCAAAAAAACAAATTGTTAAAAAAGAAGAAACGTAGCCTGGGCAATACAGTGAGACCCCATCTTGACAAAAAACTTTTGAAAATTAGCTGGGTGTGATGGTGCACACCTGCAGTCCCAGCTATGAGGTTCGGGGCTGAGGTGGGAGGATCTCTTGAGCCTGGGAGTTGGATGCTGCAGTGAGCAGTGATCCCACCACTGGACTCCAGCCTGGGTAACAGAGAGAGACCTTATCTCAACAAAACAAAAAACAAGGCAGCAAACAAATGTTTTGAAATTGACAAATCTTTTTAAAAACCCTGGATCAAAACTTGTCAGAAACTCATCTGGAGTTACAAACTGTATATCAAACACTGCAAAGGTAGAATCTCTTCCCACCCAATTCCTATAGGAGGCAGCTAAAGCTGTGTTCTGAGGAAAATTTATAGTCATTTTAGAATGACTTCATTATTATTATTTGAGACAGAGTCTCACTGTCACCGGGCTGGAATGCAGTGGCCCATCTCAGCTCACTGCAATCTCTGCCTCCCAGGCTCGAATGATCTTCCCTTCTCAGCCTCCCAGATAGCTGGAACCACAGACATGCACCACCACGCTTGGCTAACTTTTTGTATTTTTGGTAGAGAAGGGTTTCACCATGTTGCAGGCCAGCCTCGAACACCTGGGCTCAAAAGAACTGCCTGCCTTGGCTTCCCAAAGTGCTGGGATTACAGAAGTGAGCCACCGTGCCCGGCTGACTACATTATTAATGAAGAAAAGATTCAAGGAGCTTAGTATTTATCTCACATATGGAAAAAAATTAAGTAAGCTAAATGAATGAAACCGGAACTAACACAAAGTAGTAGAAAGATTAAATATAATTATTTTAGAGACAACGCGTCAGTGAGCTCGATTGATCAAAGGGGAGGAGTAAAAGTATACAAAATTAAGAATGAGAAAATGAAATACCAATATACAATAAGGTAAGATAATTTATAATTTAACATATTTCATTGTGTGACTAGACAAATGTAAAAACCTGGAAAAATGAGTGATTCTTTAGCATAACAAGTTACATAATGAACCTAAGAAGCAGAACAATTTGACAATTTTCTATATGTATCAGCTAGAAATTACATTCGGCAATAAGTAACAACCCACCCCCAAAACAAACACTTTCCCCCAATTGATTAGATGCCTAGAAGTATTTCCAGGGATTCAGGTAATGAAGTCCAGAAGTAATTAGCCAGGCTGGCATCCAGCTCCAGGAAGCCTCTAGGCACCAGGCTCTGCGTTCCCATCCTTAGTCCTTACCGCTGCACGACGGATGTTCCCGCTTCAGCGTACACGTCATGTTCCAGAAAAGGACAGAGAGTAGTAAGTAGTGAAGGGTGTCAGCCTAAACAACAGAGAGTTGATCGGGAATGTGCAGAAGCACTGCAATACCGAATATGTGTGCCGTGGCAAACATGGGCACATTCAAGGAGGCTGAGGTAAGGGGGTGCTTGTAAAGTCAAACAGAAGTATACTTAGCTGGGCATGGTGGCGCGCGCCTGTAGTCCCAGCTGCTCAGGAGGCTGAGGCAGGAGAATTGCGTGAACCCAGGAGGTGGAGGTTGCCGTGAGCCGAGATGCGCCATTGCACTGCAGCCTGGGTAATGAGCAAAATGCCATCTCAAAAAAAAAAAAAAAACCATAAAACAGAAGTATACGTAAGGTATGTTTTTGTTTATTTTTGTTTTTTACTTTTTTATGTTTGTTGAGGTGGAGTCTTGCCCTGTCAGGCTGGAGTGCAGTGGCTCTATCTCAGCTCACTGCAACCTGTGCCTCTTGAGTTCAAGTGATCATCTTGCCTCAGCCTCCCAAGTAACTGGGACTACAGGCATGCGCCACTGAGCCCAGCTAATTTTTGCATTTTTAGTAGAGACAGAGTTTCACTGTGTTGGCCAGGCTGGTCTTGAACTTCTGACTTCAGCTGATCTGCCTGCCTTGGCCTACGTTTTTGTTTATTTTAAAATTTATTATTATTTATTTGTTTTGAAACAAGGTGTTGCTCTGTCGCCCAGGCTGGAGTGTAGTGGTGTGATCATGGCTCACTGCAGCCTCGACCTTCGGGGCTTAGGTGATCCTTCCACCCCAGCCTTCTGAGTAGCAGGAACTGCAGGCATTCACCACCATGCCTGGCTAATTTAAAAAAAAATTCTGTAGAGATAGGGTCTCACCATGTTGCCCAGACTGGTTTTTAATTCTGGGTTGAAGTGATCCTCCCACTGTGGACTCCGAAAGTGCTGGAGTTACAGGCATGAGTGTGCCCGGCCCACAGAAGTTGTTGTGAAGCAAAGAGAACATTGGTTACAGGGGTTTATTAGTGGAGACAGTGTGTCAGCCAACTGTTCTTTGTATATCTGGCTAGCCTTCCTTGTGACTCATGTAGCAAGCTGCAGGTTGGAAAATGCTTGTCAAAAGTTATCTTTACAGGCCAGGCATGGTGGCTCACACCTGTAAGCCTAGCACTTTGGGAAGCTGAGGCGGGTGGATCACTTGAGGTCAGGAGTTTGAGACCAGCCTGGCCAACCTGGTGAAACCCCATTTATACTAAAAATACAAAAATTACCTGGGCTTGATAGCAGGTACCTGTAATCCCAGCTACTCAGGAGGCTGAGGCAGAAGAATCCCTTGAACCCAGCAGGTGGAGCTTCCAGTGAGCTGTGATCACACCACTGCATTTTAGCCTGGGCGACACAGCAAGACTCTTTAGAAAAAAAGTTCTTTTTACAGGCATATGTGTGCGAGGCCTTCAGAGACTTTTTGTAATGGTTCGTCTCATAGGCATGTGTGCATGAAGGACCCCACCCCTTCTTAACGTCTTATTTTGTTTCGGTTTGACACAAGTGACTCCATCTCGATATTGGCAATTTTTACATTTCCTCCTTTTGATGAAGATCTTTTCCTGAGGCTGGGCATGGTGGTTCACACCTGTAATTCCAGCACTTTGGGAGGCTGAGGCGGGCGGATCACCTGAGGTCAGGAGTTCGAGACTAGCTTGGCCAACATGCTGAAACCCTGTCTCTACTAAAAATACAAAAATTAGCTGGTTGTGGTGGTGTGCACCTGTAATCCCAGCTACTCAGGAAGTTGAGGCAAGAGAATCACTTGAACCCGGGAGGCAGAGGTTGCAGTGAGCCGAGACTGTGCCATTGCATTCCAGCCTGGGTGACAGAGCGATACTCAATCTAAACAAAAAACAAAAACCAACAAAAAAAAAACTTTCTCTGAAGACATCACTGATCAATTATCCTCTGGTTAGGTTTTGATTGTCCCTTGGTGCCAAGATGGACCTGTCCAGGCTGATTTGGTGCCATGTTGGGACAGTGGCTAGCAATTTCAAATCAGTGTCAAAACCAATTGAACCACATCTAAGCAGCTGGAAGGAGATTTGGAAGGAGTGGCTGTCAGGTTAAGTCAGCCTGGAGTTAATTATTAAGTTTCATTTTATCAGTTTCACGTGTGCTGGCTATCATGTCAGAGTGCTGTGCCAGCATTATCTGTTAGGAGTTGTACTTCTGCAGAGGTTGCACAGGTGCAGGGTTTTCAAAGGATCATACAGAGTGAAGTAAAATGATGAACTCAGTTTACATAATGATTTTTTATTTTATTCTGTCTTTTCATAGAGACACTCAGCTATTTTAGTTGTTGTTGTTGTAGAAATGGGGTCTTGTTTGGTTGCTCAGGCTGGTATCAAACTGACTTCAAACAATCCTCCTGCATTGGCCTCCCAAAGTTCTGGGATTATAGGCGTGAGCCACTGTGCTTGTCCCTATGTTTCTTACATATAGTATAAAAATGGTATAAACCGTATGCTCTTAAGTTACTTAATTTAACTGCTTTTTTTCTTTATGCCAATTAAACAGAGCTCTTTGTGAATTAAAATAACATACACACATAAAAACATAGACAACACAAAGCTTTTCTGGCTTTTCACTTGAAATTTTTTGTTAAAAAAACAGTAAAACATAGTCACTTATATTCACCAGTGTATAAAAGGACATTTGGATTTAAATTATGTTTTTGATAAAAAAGAACAACTTAAGGTTACCAATTTAGATGGCTAAAGCTTTAAGATGTTCATTACCCTACGGGTAGGCCTCTGAACAAGATGGGAAGATAAGCCCACGTTTAGTGGCTCATGCCTGTAATCCCAGGACTTTCGGAGGCTGAGGCAGGTGGATCACTTGCAGTCAGGAGTTGGAGACCAGCCTGGCCAACATGGTGAAAACTCATCTTTACTAAAAATACAAAATTAACCAGGCGTGATGGCAGGCACCTGTAATCCCAGCCGAGGCATAGGAATTGCTTGAACCCGGCAGGTGGAGGTTGCAGTGAGCCAAGACTGGTCCACTGCACTCCTGTCTGGGGGACAGAGCGAGATTCTGTCACAAAAAAAAAACAAAGAAAAAAACTCCTCAATGAATATAAATATGTAGCTCCAGTTAGAATCCAATGTTAAAAATAGGAAAACAGAAATTTAAGGTTTATATGCAAAAATGTGTTCAATTGCCAAAAAAATTCTAAAACAGGAAAAGAATGAAAGGGCTTCTAGATATTAAACCATATGCGGTGGTTAATTTGATGCATCAGCGTGGCTGGGCCACGGTCTGGGGCAGCTCCCTGCATTCCTGGACCTTTCCTTGCTCCTGAAGCCCGGCCATCGCAGCAACATTCTGTATCTGCCGCTTCTGAATCCTTTTCTGTCCTCTTTTCTCTACTTCTGCTCTTAACCTCATCTTACTAGGTAGAGATTCTCCATGTTAATGTTTCTCCTGTTCACATTCCTGGTGTGGGTTTTCCCTTCTGATTGGAACTAACTCTGTTATGATCAAGATTTTCTGAGGTGAAGACAACCGAGGTTCAGTGAGTGTATCAGTCAGGGTTCCGTGCAGATAACACAAACCACTCTAAGTGTTCAAGGTAGAAATGGATTTATTTTTATTTAGTTAGTTATTTATTTTGAGATGGAGTCTTGCTCTGTTGCCCAGGCTGGAGTGCAGTTGTGCAATCATGGCTCACTGCAACGTCTGCCTCCCGGGTTCAAGCAATTCTCCTGCCTCAGCCTCTTGAGTAGCTGGGACTATAGGCGTGTGCCACCACCACAGCTATTTTTTTGTATTTTGAGTACAGATGGGGTTTCACGGTGTTAGCCAGGATGGTCTTGATCTCCTGACTTTGTAATCCCAAAGTGCTGGGATTGCAGGCGTGAGCCACAGTGCCCGGCCAAAATGGATTTATTATGAGGAATATTACAGAATCGCTGGGTGAACTGGTGGTGTAATAACTGAAAGGTGGCCCTTGGGACCACTGAGCTTAAGCGGAGACCTGGGTAGCTGTGATTCTGAGACCAGGAACCTGCCGGGGATCCTGATGCCGCACCCCAAAACTGCCCAGGCCTCCCTCAGCAGCGGCTGAGTCTCCACAGCCCTGCTTGCCAGCAGAGTCAGCACAGGGCAGAGGCCTCTGGTCATTCCTGCTTTTCACATCTTGCACAATTTTTCTGAATCCAAATCTGACTGCAAGGGACTCTGCAAAACATAGCATTTTAGGTTCTAAAATACAGGAAAATAAACTTCAAAAGGAGGTGAGAATGGCAGCTGAATACAATTGAGCACATCCAGCGCTGTGGAAAAGCAAGAGTCCTGATGTGAGCACATCAGTCTTGAGATGTCTCCTCCCAGCCTGTGAAGACGCTAAATGGCAGATGCGGCGGTGAGGTCCAGGCTGGAGATGCCGACCTGCGAGACTTGCACAAGCCACAGGAATGGATGGGACCGCTCAGTGCAGGGGTCACCAAGTCCAGCCCACCTCCTTCCTGTTCCTGTAAATAAAATTTTACTGGAATGCAGCCACATCCTTTTGCTTACTATTTTTTAAGGTTGGTTTTGTGCTACAATGGCAGACTTAAGTAGTGGCAGGAGACGATATGACCTGCAAAGGGGAAGACAGTTAGAATCCAGCTCTTTGCACAAAAGCTTTGCTGCCCCTGACTGAGAGTGTGTACGTGGGTAAAGAGCTCAGGGCACCGCAGCCCTCCTGGGCTGGAGACGTGGCAGAAGCAATCACTCTGATACGCTCATCATAAACGAGCGCCGGCCTCCTGTGCTCTGCACTTAGCTTTCTCAGCTGACTTTCATGAGTTAGCAGGTTGCGGGATGTTTGATGAATATAGCTTCTCCGGTTTCTGTCGTCCTCACCAGTGACCCTGACGTTGGTGGACTCATATTTGACATCTGCAGTGAGGTCCTGTCAGATTGCAGGAAGACTTAATTTTCCCAGCTATAAAAGATCACTGTGAAACTTCAGCATAATTACCTTTCATGGGTTAAATATTAAAATGATACCAGGCCCGAAGAATCCCTGAACAGACAAGATCAGTTGGGCGTTGGAAGTGACCTCAACCTTGCCTCGATGCAAAACAAGTGAAGCTTAACTGGAGTCGTTTCCGAGAAATGGTTGTGTTAGGAAGAAGAGGAACTTGAGCCCAGCCAATCATAAGCAGCCAGCTAACACTTGGTTGTGTAACTAGGGACTTCCCAACTAGACGAAGGGCAGCAGCATAACTGTAACTAATCAAGTGATTTCTTCACTGTGCTTCCTCGTTTTCCCAGAACAAACAGACAAATACTTATCTCTGACATTTTTGTCACTGGCCAGAGAAAAATAGGTATTTATGGCCGGCTCAGGCCTGTAATCCCAGCACTTTGGGAGGCAGAGGCGGGTGGATCACCTATGCTCAGGAGTTGGAGACCAGCCTGGCCAAGATGGAGAAAAGCGGTCTTTACTAAAAATACAAAAATTAGCTGGGTGTGGTGGCCTGTAATCCCAGCTACTGGGGAGGCTGAGACAGGATAATGGCCTGAGCCCAGGAGGTGGAGGTTGCAGTGAGCCAAGATTGAATCACTGTACTCTAGCCTGGGGAACAGAGCAAGACTCAGTCTAAAAAAAAAAAAAGTATTTTTAAGTATTTTCTCAGAAAAAAAGTAACCCAAATACTTTTGAAGTTCATGTGGCTTGATTAATCTTTAATAAATAAGAATATTGGTGATTTGAGACGATCCAAGATGGCCAATTGCTAACATCTCGGGACTGCAGCTCTCAGTAAAGGCACGGAGAACTAGACGACGCCACACTTTCAGACAATTTCTGGTCACTCACGGAGCAGAAGATCCCCAGTGGAGGAATCACACGGGTCGCCAGCGTGACTTTCATGGCCGGCGCAGCGGTTCCGCCAGCACCTCGGCACGGCAGCTCTCAGAGCAGAGTAAACAGGTTTGGAGGACGCACACAGGCCCCCAGCAAGACACCAGAGCCCAGTGCAGCGGCTGTGACGACACCTCAGCGTAGCAGCACTCGGCGCAGAGTAAACGGGACCGGTTCCCCTTCTGACCGAGGTTTGGAGTCCCAGGAAGGCAGAGTCGCCTGCTACAGACACAAGAAGGAAGTCAGACAGGAGAATCCCGGGCAAAAAAGCACCATCAATTTTAACGCCGCTGCTCTGGCCCTGGGAACTAACAACTTGGACATCCACTCAAGAGACCTAATCTGAAAGTTGGTAAATTCAAAGACTACAGGAGGATAAACTTACAATGACGGGAAGAAACCAGCGTAAAAAAGCTGAGAATATTCAAAGTCAGAACGCCTCTCCCCCTAAAGATGATCACAGTTCCACATCAACAACGGAACAAGGCTTGATGGAGAACGAGCGCCTCCCGGTGTTAGAATCACGCTTCAGGGAATGGATAATAAC
>CAUYOR010051272.1:0-17338 GCA_963573925.1 Callimico goeldii | reverse complement strand
CTGGGCATGGTGGCGCATGCCTGTAATCCCAGCTACTCAGGAGGCTGAGGCAGGAGAATTGCCTGAACCCAGGAGGCAGAGGTTGCGGTGAGCCGAGATAGTGCCATTGCACTCCAGCCTGGGTAACAAGAGCGAAACTCCATCTCAAAAAAAAAAAAAAAGAAAATGCAAGGTAGAGGTTGCAGTGCGCCAAGATCGTACCACTGAACTCCAGTCTGAGCAAAAGAACAAAACTGTCTCAAAGAAAAAAAAGAAAAATTATTTCCTTAAAAAAAACTCATTAGCCTACCAATATAGCATACTATGTCTAAACAATGAAAAAATGTTTTTATTCCTACTGTCATCTGAATATTTTGTATATGTGTTTATAAAAAATATTTAATTCTACCTTTCAGCTCATTTGCTTCATCACTTGGCTTTGAAAAGCCCTGTTTTTAAAGACAGCCTATATTATAAAAGAAAGAAAAGGGCTTTGTTGTCAAACAGATCTGGGTTTGAATTCTATCTCTACCACCTACTTTTGAATTTTTCTTTTGTAAAATGGGATAATACCACCACCATGCAGGAATTTAGAGGATTAAAGATAATGTATGCTAAGAGTCTGTTCATACATAGTAGGCAACTTATATTATTTTTCTAGTTTCACATCACTATACCAGACTACATTTCCTAGAAAAGCCTGGACTTCTTTACCACTCAGCAATGATTCTCCAAACGTTGTATACAACATAGGATACAGTTCCAAGTCTATGAAATCTTCTTACCCATTCTCTCTGGTGTTTTAAAGAATTCAGAGCTCTGTTAATACCAGCACTTTGGGAGGCCGAGGCAGGTGGACCACAAGGTCAAGAGATGGAGACCATCCAGGTCAACATGGTGAAACCCCGTCTCTACTAAATATATAAGAAAAATTAGCTGGGCCTGGTGGCATGTGCCTGTAATCCCAGCTACTCGGGAGGCTGAGGCAGGAGAATTGCCTGAACCCAGGAGGCAGAGGTTGCGGTGAGCCGAGATTGCGCCATTGCACTCCAGCCTGGGTAACAATAGTGAAACTCCATCTCAAAAAAAAAAAAAACACCTTCTTTCAAGTATTCATGTTCTATGAACTAGAGTAAGGCAATCTACCCAGGAACCCACAATAAAAGCCTCCCTAAGTTTTTTTCCCTCTTTTTATTTAATTTTTAAAATAATATTTTTTACTCTTATTATTGTAGAGACAGAGTCTCACTATCTTGCCCAGTGTGGTCTCAAACTCCTGGGTTCAAGTGATCTTCTACCTAACCTAGCCTACCCCAAGTGCTGGGATTATAGGTATGAACCACCATACTTGGCCTCTTCTCCCTCTTGAAGGTTCTGAGGATACCCAAAATGGGAGGACTGTAAAGCAATCACCATGGGTAACTATGAATAAGGAACTTTGTTCCTTCTTTGGATTAAGGCCTTCTGCTCTTCCTATTGGTAACACCAAACGCCCAGTGTTTATAGTTTACCGGCTTCAATTGTTTTTTTTGTTGTTGCTGTTTTTGAGACAGGGCCTTACTCTGTCACCCAGGCTGGAGTGCAGTGGCATGATCTCAGCTCACTGCAACTTCTGCCTTCCAGGTAGCTGGGACTACAGGTGCATGCCACCTCAGCCTGCTAATTTTTGTATTTTTAGTAAAGATGGTATTTTGGCATGTTGGCCAGGTTGGTCTCAAACTCTTGACCTCAAGTGATTTGCCTGCCTCAGCTTCCCAAAATGCTGAGATTACAGGCGTAAGAGCCTCTGCGTCTGGCCTCTGGCTTTAATTCTAACAACAGTATTTCAGAGTATGTTAGGAATGTACTCTAACCATTAAGTGCTCATTTCCAGCAGTAGAACTAAGGAACTTTTTTTTTTTTTTAAGAGGCAAGGTCTTACTATATTGCCCAGGCTGGTGGGAAACTCCTGGGCTCAAGCAGTCCTTCCAACCCAACCCCCTGAGTAGCTGGGATTACAGATACACACCACTGCACCTCGCAAAGGGAACTCGCTATAAAAACATACAAGCCCGTTTATCTCAATTTAACTAATGTTAAGGGAAATCTACTTTCCATTGTGTTTCCATCTCAATTTACCTTTACATCAGAAGTCTATTGCCATTAGTAGTTTTTACCATGTATATTTCAATTTTTTCTTGAATTGCCAGAAAGGATTTAAGATGGAATGTTGATGCTCCAAAGGTACAACTTACAATAAAGCAATAAAGAGAGGCTTAAAACATCAAGAAGTGCGCTCCTACAGGTTAGGTTTAGAAGAAAGGGTCCAATGTTGGATCCTAAGCAAGGTTAACAAAACATACCTGGTAATGTGGCAAAGATTAAAGTACACCAGAGGAATACAGTCACTTGGCTACCATTAGAGGTAAACCCTATAGTAGCTTTCCAGAGGGCTAAGAAAAAAACAGGAAGAAAAAAATGGCATGTGAGGCAAATATGTATGCGTCACTTTAGAACTTGGACAGACCTCCTTAAACAGTATCTTCAGAAGATAAACAACAAATATCTAATCTCAGATACAGTGATGAAAATTTTTGCAATAACCCAATCCATTAGACATACTATTAATACATTTCATTAATAAGACGCCATCCTTGTCATAATAATTACTCCCCGATGCCCTATTGGAAACCTCAAAGCAGCCTCCGTTCATTAATTTATCTCTATTGTAACACATTCCTGGGGTTAGGTGGTACTTGAGAAATCTGGCTTCTGGCCCAGAAATTATGTCCTGTAGAGGCAGAGATAAAGGACTGCTACAAAGAAGTGACAATTCATAAAATTCATAACTTACTAATTTTTGAAAAGCTTTCAAAGACTTTCTACTTACTCTAAGGGCAGAATGATTAAATCAGTAAAGAGCAAGCATCATCCTTTTTGACTAATTTTAACAGCAATGGAGTATCTTGGGCATATTTGTGAAAATAAAAGATGAAGTTTTTAATATTACTATAAAGCTAATCTAAAACTCAATTTTTGGCTCCAAAATGAAGATAGACAAAGTCATTCACTACTCCATGCCTACTGCTGATTCAATTGAGTTGCCTATGTTCCAAATGGGTGAGAGTAAACAGCAGATTATCTTAGTTCACTGATAATCTGCTTTAAAAAAAAAAGCTAATTCAATCTCAGAGACTTAAAAACTAACTCTAACACCAATGTTATGCAATAAAAAGTCCTGTTTGGACACCGCTATTTCTCTTTTATAATCTGGATATTTCCTAGACACGTTTAGAATAACTTTTCTACAGTAGAAACAATGGAGTAATGAATCTATCTACTGGGAGCAGTTTAATAGGCACTTTATGATTTTAAAAGCCTAGAGCTCACCTGACCAAATACAAGACTTAGAGCATGAAAGTCAAGATCTCAGTCTTTTGCAACAGGGTGCGCTCCTATACAATGTTTTCTACTAGAGTCTGTTTGCTTTTAAAATGCCAGTATTGTTTTAAACTGTCAACAAAAAGGCTGCTTTCTTTCAGCTCTCTGAAGACAAGCTTCTGTCTTAGGTTGGTCCTATTCAACACCAAGGACCATGGCACTGGGACTGATTTCTTTTTTTTTTTTTTTTTTGAGACCAAGTCTTGCTCTGTTACCATTACTAAAATGCAGTGGCGCAATCTCAGCTTACTGAAGCCTCTACCTCCTGGACTCAAAACAATCCTCCCACTTCAGCCTCCCAAGGAGCTGGGACTACAAGTACATGCCCCATGCTTGGCTAATTTTTTTTTAACTTTTTGTGGAGACAAAGTCTCACTATACTGCCTAGTCTGGTCTTGAATAACTAGGCTCAAATGATCCTCCCACCTTGACCTCCCAAAAGGGCTGGGATTACGACATGAGCCACTGCACTCAGCCTGGCAGATTCCTATACATTTAATTGACTGCAATTTAACAGGGTGTAGTGGTTCACACCTGTAATCCCAGCACTTTGAAAGGCTGAGGCAGGAGGACTGTTTGAACCTAGGGGTTTGAGACCAGCCTGGGCAATATGGCAAAACCTCATCTTAACAAAAATTAGCCAGGTGTGGTGGCATGCACCTGTAGTTTCAGCTACTCAAGAGGCTGAGGTGGGAGGATCACCTAAGCCCACGAGGTCGAGGTTGTAGTGAGCCATAATGGCACCACTGCACTCCAGCCTAGGTCACAGAGACCCTGTTTCAAAAATAAATAGATTGCACTTTAACTAAAAGGTTGGTGGTAGGAACTAAAAGGTCAAAAGCATTCTTAGCCTCCCACTCCAGCCATCCTAGGAAATACTACCTAATAAGATGTCACAATTCTTAAGTAAACACCTAAAATCCTGGAAATATAAAAATATCTTGAAGTTGGGTGCTGTGGCTATGTCTGTAATTCCAGCACTTTGGGAGGCCAAGATGGGAGGATCACTTGAGACCAGATGGGCAACAAAGCGAGACCTCATCTCTAATTAAAAAAAAAAAAATTAGCTAGGTATGGTATGCCTGTGGTCCCAGCTACTCAGCTGAGGTGGGAGGATCACTTGAGCCCAGGAGTTCGAGACCAGCCTGGGCAACAAAGTGAGACCCTATCTCTACAAAAAAAAAAAAAAAAAAAAAAAACTTCAGAAAGATAAAAAATTTAGAGTGTGGTCCAAAGACTAGAAATACTGATTTACTATATACACAGATGTGACCTGGGGATTCTTACCTAGCACATAAGGAAATAAACAGTCAAAATTATCCCTTTTTCAACGTATCTCCTTTTCTCCTCCTACCCTTCCCCTCACCTGACGTGGATCTTCAGAGTTCATAAAAACACAAATGATACAAATGCAATCTCAGCCTACCTCACCACCACCCTGGAGAGTCCTTACTTTACAATGGAGAATTTCGACCCTGGATGATGGTAATGAAAAGTTAATCAAACCTAAAATGATCACTGGTCTGAATGACATGGCTGCTTTCACTGTGATATTATCAGTACTTAATTTTCATGTGCCCTTGCCAAAAAGATGTGAAAGAAGTCAACAAAAGGTTTAAAACTCTTCACCTGTGCTGTCATATTATTAAGATGGTCCAGTTGTGGAGGTGAAAACAAGAACTCTTCATTCTCTCTACCCGATTCACTTTAAAAAGAAATGAGACCTTTTCCTCATATACAGTTCTTTGATAATTTGTTGATGAGGATCACTGTACAGCCCAACAAGGAAAAAATGTATTCCGTTCATGGCAAAAAAAAAAAGGAAAGTATAGAGTAGTTGCAGTAGAGGGAACACTGCAGCACAAAGGTAAAGAATTACAATACTACCAACTCTGATCAGGTGTGCTAACAGAGAGACCAAGAAGGAAGCAATGAATAAAAAACTTACTGATGTTTAAGAATACATTTTAAAATATACATACACCAACATCTAATATTCTCTCTGTCCTCTTATGAACCCCCACCAGGGGGGTTGTGTTCAAAAGACAACTCTAGGTGGGCACTTAACAAAGACACGTCTAAGCTGAACAACTAAAAATCAGTTTGGAAAATTCACCAGAAAAGTGTGTTCTAAAGCAAAATGTAAAGAAGTATCAATTAATGTATAACTTATTCAAAGCTATATCAATGATGTGCAAAGAAAACAAAATATTTTTTGAGTGTGTATCACGTGCTCTTAGATTACTAAGAGCTTTAAATAGATTCCCTATAATACTAACAATGACCCTGGGAGGTAAGTGGTATTATCATACTTTTAGAGTTGTGGAAATTAAGAGTCAGAGAAGTTTAAGTAACTTGCTCAAGGTCACACAGTTAAGAAACATTAGTCTAGTATTTTAAACCCTAAATTAAAATAAAGTTTGTCCAATCTCTAAAGACTATACTTTTCTCTTTATATCTTACTGATGATACACATGCACACCATCACTAATAATTTTATTCCAGTCCATAACGAGCATTTTCTAATTCAGTCATCAGATGGAATCAAACTCACCAATGTCACTCTCAATCTTTTCCTACTACAAATTATAAAGATAGATGGAATCAGCCAGGCTTACCTTCCAGCCACTTAGCTTTTCTGTCACATGCCATGAACCTCTATTCTCTGCGACGAGAAACCTAAAGCCTTACGAAAACTGCATTTGTAAGTATGTTCTGACTCCCTTTTTGGCACCAGACCACGCTGCTGAATACCCAGGATGTTTCTTCTGCTAACCAAGAATTCTTCAGACCAGTTACAAGAGAAAGAGCAGCCACTTTTTTTTTTTTTACAAAAAATTTTCTACTATATCCTAAAAAGTCGGAATTCTGAAATAGACTGGACTCAGACACCAACTAAAGGCAGCATCACTCAACACTCCCCAGCTTCTAAGTCACAAGCAGCTAAATATTCACCTCTAAATGCCAAGGGATGACAATCCAAAGCTGTGAGGAGAGAAGAGACTTGATTTGACAACAGGCTGAACAGAATTCAGGCAAACTAAGTCCCAGTTTTTAACAATGTAAGAAACATGATCGACACAAAGACAAAATACAAGGAAAATGAATAAAGAAGAAAAGACATGGGGGGGCACACATTCACTTCTAGGCTTAAGTCATCTGAAGATATACAGCGATAGTTTAGGACAGAAAGACAAGAAGCCCACAGACATTTAAACTTGTAAAAGTAATTTAACCAGAGCTGGAACAAAGTCAAGAACAACACCCAAACTCTTTGGGAAACTGGTAGGAATTTCACGACTTTCGTGGTCAGCAGGTGAACATCAGGGCAGTCTGTCTTGAACTCAAGAATTTTAATTCCTCCAACTCCCACTCACCTTTCCTCCTTTTATCACTGAAGTAAGGCCAGGTTGAGCTCCTGAGAAAATAGGTCTGCAGATACACTGAAGGACTGAGAAAAGTTAAAGTTTACATGGCAAAGGTGTGTCTTCTACTAAACATAATAAAAATATTTATGAACACACTTTAATATTTTTAGACCTTCTCAAAACTATTTAAAAGCAGAATAACTTAATTCTAATTACTGAACTAAGAACCCACACACATATGGAAATAAAATGAGCCAACATGAAGATTAGAAGCCAGGCAAGTAATCTCCCAGCTCCACTAAAACGTAAAGTCATTTAAAAGGATAACCTGAATCTTTTCAACGCTAAACCATAACCAAACAACCTCTCAACAAGAAGCCACAGAGCAGAGGGGGGAAATCCCGGAGAGAATGTGATAGCGCTAGTGCCGGTTTGTTTACAGAGACTCCAGTAACAATCATGAGTCAGAAATTCAAGCCACCAGATGCTTTCCAACTAACAGGGACCAAATGGGACCGTTCTACGATATCCTAAAAGATTTGGGAGTTAGAGGAGGAAAACTAAGAGAATTATATTACAAAGGGTACGAGACCATAAGACAACAACCGACTCCGGGATTCTTGGACCTCGGCCTTCCGTACAAGGTGCTGGGCCTGAGAACTTAGGATGGGGGAGGGGGACACACTGCGCGGTGGCCCTGAGGTGACGGGGAGACGCAGAGCAAACCGCGTCCCTCAATCTAAGGGGAGAAATAGGAGCGCACAAATGAGTCACCCAACGAAGCAAGGCGTCCCTGTGAACTGTGGGGCTGGCTCTTGGGGGCAACTCCAGGGCTGACCTGAGGAAAGGACAACCAGTACTCCCGGCGATGACTTCGGGTCAGCGGAAGGAAAAGACCTGAGCGCTAGGAGCTTGGGAAAGGGGTCAGGCCCATCCTTAGGGGAAACCGGCTGAAGAGCTGGGGGGCAGGCCGAGCCGGAACGAGACACAGACCGGGTAGGTCAAGAGAGGGTGTCCGGCTGGGGCAGTTACAAGCACGGGAATCGGCGAGGCTCAGCAGCCCGCTTCCCGTCTTGGGTCATCCTTCTGTTAGCGGCTGCTCCGACTGTTCCAGGCCCAGCCGCCCCGTCCACTGCCACCACCGACGCCGCCGCCATCTTACACTGGCCAGCGGCCGCCACCGCCGCCGCCTCCGCTCTCTGCGCTTGCGCCTGCGCTGCCACGCTTTCCGGCCCCGTTTGCGACGATGTGCTCGAGAAGACTGAGGAAGAATGGTCGCGCGAGCTCGCAGGTCTCAACCCTCCTCGAAGGACGCATAAGGGGCGGGGTTTAAGGCCAACGGCAAACAGAGCGAGGGGCGCGTGCGCGTTACCGAAGAGGCAAAGTTGTTTTTGTGGTTTTTTTGGAGCTCACTTCTCTTGTGATACGCAGAGCAAATGCGAGTTAGGGGCTTCCCAGAGTTGTGATAAAAATAAACTAAATGTCCAAGGGATTGGCAGGCCATTTCCTGGATGATGGCCAGTTTTGCCGTGTTTGAACACTGGGGACGAGCAATGATTGGTAAAAGGATTTCTTCTGAGTATCCGTTTCCTTTCAGGATTTTGTTTCCTTAAGTGGTTTCTATACTATCGAGGCCCATTTTCCCCTGGGAGTCTCCATTTACGTATTTTTAAAGAAGGGGCTCAGTAGCTTGAGGTGTAGCTAAGCTATTCCAGAGGCTCTTTTCTGAAGAGACGTGGTGTGGTAAAGGTTTCCAAGAATGGGCCCGGTGATGCGGGGTGACTTTTGTACTCGTTTCGTTATGACACCTACAGGAACCGTGCAGAGGATTACTCCCAGCTGCGAGGCTGGGGATTTTTTTTTTTTTTTTTTTTTTTTACCAGAAGGCCGGGTTGCAAAAATCTGACCCTTTTTCACCTCCCCGACCACTACTTATATATTACAGGCAATAGACACTTACCTGGTTTGTCTACTTCCATTATTACCATTACAGTTAAACACAACGTGGAGTGTCTTTTAAAAATGTAAGGTCTGGGCTGGGCGCCGTGGCTTAGGTCTATAATCCCAACACTTTGAGAGGCCGAGGCGAGTGGATCACCTGAGGTCAGGAGTTCGAAACCAACGTGGTGAAACCCCGTCTATACTAAAAAATAACAAAAAATAGCTGGGCATGGTGGTGGGCTCTCGTAATCCCATCGACTTGGAAGGCTGAGTGAGGCAGGAGAATCGCTTGAACCCAGGAGATGGATGTTGCGTTGAGCCAAGATTGCGCGATTGCACTCCAGTCTGGGCAACAGGAGCGAAATTCCCTCTCAAAAAAACGAAGCAAAACAAAAACCTTGTAAGTTCTGGCCCGGCGCGGTGGCCCATGCCTGTAATACTAGAACTTTGGGAGGCTGAGGTGGGCAGATCACTTGAGGTCAGGAGTTGGAAACCAGCCTGGCCAACGTGGTAAAACCCCGTCTCTACTAAAAATACATTAAAAAAAAAAATTTAGCCGGGCGTGGTGGCAGTCGCCTGTAATCCCAGCTACTTGGGAGGCTGAGGCAGGAGAATTGCTTGAACCCGGGAGGCAGAGGTTGCAGTGAGCCAAGATCACACCACTGCACTCCAGCCTGGGTGGTAGACACTCCGTCTTTTAAATAAATAAATAAATAAATAAATAAATAAGGCCATGTATTTTCCCAGTCCTCTTGCTGCTCAAAACCTCCAATAGCTTCCCATTACGTAGTAAAAGTCAAAAGTATGATAGCCTTAAAGCCCATCAAACAATCAATTGCCTCTAAGAAGGGCCCTATATGATCTGGCACCAGCCCATTTATCAGATTCATCTCCTCCCACACTGACTAGCCCTGCTCTAGCCTCACTGGCCTTACTATCCCTCCAAACAAAGCATGTCTCAGCCCTAGAGTTTTTTTTTTTTTCTTTTCTTTTCTCGGAATGTCCATCTACTAGATCTATACTAGACTTGAGGTGTCTGTTGAAATCCTACTTCCTAAGACAGGCAACTCGACTATTCTAACTAAAATGGAACCCATCCCATTATCCTACATCCCTTTACTCTGCACTGTTTTTTTCATAACATTTTTTTACCTATAACATTTAATCTAAAATTACATATTTGTAATCCAGCTACACTACCAGAATATAAATTATTGAAGGCATGGACTATGTTTTTACCATCTTTGTAATCTCAACACCTAGAAGAGGGCTACAGCACAAAGTAGCTATTTAATGCCCTACCATCCTATTCATTCTTTTATTTATTCAGTCAACAACTATTTATTGATTTCCTGCTCTGGGAGGCCCTGTTCTATGTGCTGGGGCTGCAACAGTGAAGAGATTCTTGCACTCATGGAACTTAGTGCAAGGTTTGGGAGCATAGGAGGAGGAGAGAGATGCACAGATAAAATCTAAAGTTATGAGGAGTACTGTAAAGGAAAATAAAGCAGAATAAAAATGGGTTACCTGGATGGGTGTGCTCTTTTACACAGGGGGTTCAGGGAAGGCCCCTCTGCTGAGGTGACATCTGAATAAGGTTAAGTGAGACAGTAAGCTATACAAACTTGGGAAAGAACATTTCAAGCAGAAGAAACAACAAGGTAAATTCCTTACAGCTTGACTGTGCCTGACAGGGAAGCCACTGTGGCAAAAGAACAGATAGGAAATGAAATTAGTTTGGAGAAACAAGATGGGAGCCAAATCACTTACGGATTTATGAACCAAAGAAAGGACTTTGAATTTTATCCTAAGAATGCTTGGAAGCCGTGGAGGGTGTTGAGTAAGAATGACATGATCTGATTTATAATTGAAGAGGTTCACTCTGGTTGATTGTTTGAGAACTCCCTGTAGGGAAGCCAAATAGAAGCCAAAAGACCAGTTAGGAAGCTACTGCAAAAGACCTGCAAGACTAGTGTTGCAATGAAAGTGGCAGGATTCAGGATGTATTCTGAAAGTGATGTAGAGGTTGATGCACCACCACGCCCTGCTAATTTTTCTAGGGACTGGGTTTTGCCATGTTGGCCAGGCTGGTCTCAAACTCCTGACATCAGGATATCTGCCCACTTTGGCCTCCCAAAGCTCTGGGATTACAGCTGTGAGCCACCACACCCAGCCAAAAAACAATTTTTCAAGGAACCACATCTCACTATGTTGCCCAGGTTGGAGTGCAGTGGCTATTCACAGGCACAATCATAGTACACTTCAGCCTTGAACTCCTGGCCTCAAGGGATCCTCCTGCATTAGCCTCCTGAGTAGGCAGGACTATAAGCACATGCCACCATGCCCAACATATTATCTTTTTTTTTTTCTTTTAACACAGGTCTTGCTCTGTCACGAACACAGTTTATTGCAACCCTGACCTCCTGGGCTCAAGCAATCCTCCTGCCTCAGACTCCCATGTAGCTGAGACCATAGGCACATGCCACCATGCCCAGTTAATTTTTTTTTTTTTTTTTTAAGAGATGAGGTCTTAGCCGGGGATGGTGGCTCACACCTATAATCCCAGCACTTTGGGAGGCCGAGGCAGGTGGATCACGAGGTCAAGAGATCGAGACCATACTGGTCAACATGGTGAAACCCCATCTCTACTAAAAATACAAAAAAATTAGCTGGGCATGGTGGCGCACACCTGTAGTCCCAGCTACTTAGGAGGCTGAGGCAGGAGAATTGCTTGAACACAGGAGGCAGAGGTTGCGGTGAGCCGAGATCACGCCATTGCACTCCAGCCTGGGTAACAAGAGTGAAACTCTGTCTCAAAAAAAAAAAAAAAAGAAAAAAAAAGAGAGATGAGGTCTCTTTGTTGTCCAGGCTATTCTTGAACTCCTGAGCTCAAGTGATTCTCCTGCCTTGGCATCCCAAAGTAGTGCTGGGAATACAGATGCGAGCCACCACACCCAGCCCAAATTGTCTCTCTCTCTCTCTTTTTTTGAAATGGAGTTTCTCTCTTGTTGCCCAGGCTTGAGAGCAATGGTGCAATCTTGGCTCACTGCAACCTCTGCCTCCCGGGTTCAAGTGATTCTCCTGCCTCAGCCTACACAGTAGCTAAGATTACAGGCGCCCACCACCATGCCCAGCTGATTTTTGCATTTTTAGTAGAGACAGGGTTTCACCACGTTGGTCAGCCAGTCCTCAAAATCCTGACCTCAGGTGATCCACCCACCTCAGCCTCCCAAAGAAAAACCACACCTGGCCCAGATTGTCTTTACTATTGAGTATATATTCTAGATATGAATCTCTTATCAGATATATGATTTGCAAATATTTTCTCCCCTTCTGTGTGTCTTTCATGATGATGTCCCTTGAGGCCCAAAACTTTTAAATTTTGATGCGTTCCAACTTATATTTTTGTTGTTGCTCATGCTTTTGGTGTCATATCTAAGGATCCTTTGCAATACCCAAAGTCCTGAAGGTTCTACTCCTGTGTTGTCTTCTAAGAACTTTAGTTTTAGTTCTTTTAGGCCATTCATCGATTTTATCTTTCATAAATAGTGTGAAAATCGAACTTCACTCCTTTGCATATGGCTATGCAGTTGTCCCAGCACCATTTGTTGAAAAACTATTATTTCCATTTGGGATGGTCTTGGCACCCTTGTCAAAAATCAACTGACTATAGATATGAGTTTATTGGCGGGCGCTGTGGCTCAAGCCTGTAATCCCAGCACTTTGGGAGGCCGAGGCGGGTGGATCACGAGGTCAAGAGATTGAGACCATCCTAGTCAACAAGGTGAAACCCGTCTCTACTAAAAATACAAAATTAGCTGGGCATGGTGGTATGTGCCTGTAGTCCCAGCTACTCGGGAGGCAGGAGAATTGCTTGAGCCCAGGAGGTGGAGGTTGCAGTGAGCCGAGATCGGGCCCAATGCACTCCAGCCTGGGTAACAAGAGTGAAACTCTGTCTCAAAAAAAAAAAAAAAAGATATGAGTTTCTTTCTGGCCTCTTAATTATATTCCATTGATCTCTATATTGATTCTTGTGCCAGTCCCACACTGTCTTTTTTCTTTCTTTTTTTAGGACAGGGTTTCACTTTATCGCCCAGGCTAGAGTGCAGGGGTGTGATCTCGGCTCACTGCAGCCTTGACTTCCTGGACTCACATGATCATCCCACCTCAGCCTCCCAAATAGCTGGAAACACACCTGGGTAATTTTTAAAAATTTATTTTATGTAGAGACAAAGTCCCACTATGTTGTCCAGGCTAATTATGAACTCCTGGGCTCAAGTGATCCTCCCGCTTTGGCCTAAGTGCTAGGATTACAGGCATAAGCCACTGTACCCAGACTTACATTTTTTGCAGAGATGGGGTCTCACTGTGTTGCCCAGGCTGGAGGATTTTTTATATGCAAGATAATGCCATCTGTGAATATAGTTCTACTCTTCCTTTCCAATCTGGATGCCTTTTCTTGCTTTCTCTTGCCTAATTGCTCTGCCTAGAACCTTCAGCACAATGTTGACTTGACGTGGCAAGAGTGAATATCCTTGTTTTCCTGATACTGTAGGAAAAGCATCCAGTCTTTCACCATTAAGTATGATGTTAGCTATAGGTTACTCATAAGTGTACTTTTATTAAGTTGACAAAGTCCCCATCTATTCCAGCCAATGGCCCCTTGGCATTCCAAAACTGATCTCACTTTTGTTCTACCTTCTGTCAAACCCAAAGTGTTCTGATTATTGGTATCTCTTAGTTGGCACCACTATTAACCTGTCTTAGGTTGGATTCTCTAAAAGCAGAGCCTGAGAAAGTGATTCTGGACAAAAGTTTTACTGAGGTAGTGCTCTCAAGTAAAACCTGTAATAAAGTGAGGGAAGCAATATAGGGCAGGGGGTAAGGTTAGCAAAAAGATTTAGATTCAGATGATAAGTTTAGTCTCCACTAGGAACACTGGAATATAAATGGCACACGTCTTACCTTGAAGAAAAGGGGAGGAATTTTATAAGTTCTTTTTTTTTTTTTTTTGAGACAGAGTCTTGTTCTGTTGCCCAGGCTGGAGTGCAGTGGTGCAATCTTGGCTCACTGCAACCTCTGCCTCCCAGATCAGGATAAACTTTTGCCTTTTCCAAAATGGAAAAGGTTCAGTGTAATCAACTGACCATCAAGTGTCTGGTTGTTCTCCTTGAGTAGTATTGAACCGGGGGCTCAGCATTGGTCTCTGTTGCTAACAGATTGAACACTCAGCAACAGCAGTAGCTGGTCAGCTTTGGGTGAAAGGAGTCCATGTTAACAGGCCAATGAGTAGGCTCCATCTCTGCCACCATGGTGATTTTATTCATGAGTACACTGTGCAAGCACTGGGATAGATGAGGGAGTCCTGATAAAATCATCCTGTCTATCTGGTTACTTAGTCCTTTGCTGACAATGCTTTAGTAATAGGCTCCACTCTCACTGACCCATCCAAATGCTCTTCATTCAACCTTGTCACTCATTTTAAAACCTTGTTTCTGGGCCCCTGACCAACAAACCCACTGACTATGAGTTCTTGTATATCTTTATCTCCAGCCACTTTTTTTTCCCCAAAGGAAATGATCAAGAACATTGCCTGAAGCCCTATACATTAAGATTTCCTTCATCATCGTCTTTCAGGACCACCCCTGAGTAGGGCTCACTGAGAGGCTGTAGTCCATCAGGCTTGCCCCAACATAACAAGGCAATCTACCAGGTATAAACCAGGCCTAGATTTTTTTCCTCCTTTGTCAGGTGGTTGAAGGAATTTTTATATGGCCAGAGGTCCAAGCTAAGAAAAAGGTATCAGTGTGACAGAGGAAAATGACATGGGAGTGCTGGGACCTCTTGTTCAATTTAACTTACTTGTGCCACTAAGTTTGCTTGGGCTTCTTCCCAAATGTAGCATTTCCATTGTAAGATGAATTGCGGCTGCATATACACCCACCCCTATGATTTGGAGGATCTAATGATAACCAGCTAGTTACATGGGCAACTGGTCATACAGTCACTTTATATCTCGTGGTCAAGCACGAGGGCCTAACAACAAGCCAGAAAATGCATCTCAAATTGTAAAACTTTTTCTGCTAAAAATGCCATCATCTTACTCCAGAATCCCAGAGGTCTGGGCTGGAACCCTCCCTCCTACTAAGTGTTACAAAAGAATCCACAGAGCATCTTTTCCTACCAGATACCTCTAGTACCATGGAATTTTCCAGGTCATATGGCCTTTGACCTGTTGCAGAGCTGTTTCTTGAATTCCCAAGTACAGAATATGTTACCTCAAAAACTGTAAGAGGCCTGCAATAACCTGTACTTTAGAGGGGATGTTCCAAAATGCTCTAGACCACTGAACTAAATACTTCACCAATGTCGCAGGCCGCTGCATCTTTGCAGCATCTCTCCCACCACCTTGAGTGTAGTGTGTATGTCTAACCAAGGAATCCAGAGTACTTGACACTGCTTGGTTGTCTAGTCTGATTAACATATCCTTAATACCTGAATAGTATAACTGATTTTGATTTTTTTTTGAGATGGAGTCTCACTCTGTCACCCAGGCTGGAGTGCAATGCCATGATCTCAGCTCACTGCAACCTCTACCTCCCAGGTTCGAGTGATTCTCCTGCCTCAGCCTCCCAAGTAGCTGGGACTACAGACACGTGCCACCACACCCAACTAATTTTTGTATTTTTAATAGAGACAGGGTTTCACCATGTTGGCCAGGCTGGTCTCGAACTCCTGACCTCAGGTGATCCACCTGCCTTAGCCTCCCAAAGTGCTGGGATTACAGGTGTGAGCCACCACGCCCAGCCTGATAGTACATATTTTAAATTGTGCAGGCCATATGATCTGTGTTGCAACTACTACGTTCTGCCATTGCAGCACAAAAGCATCCACAGACAATATGTAAATAATGATGGTTGCATGTTAATAAAACTTTATTTGCAAAAACAGGTCATAAGCCAGATTTGGCCTGCGGGCTGTAGTCTGCTGATCCCTGTGCTAGATTAGCAGCTACATATCTATATGAGAGGCTGTTACTTTGTCCAGTAAAGAAAGCATATCCAACACAGCAATGCACTTGGGACTACTGCTTGCTTAAGTTTGTAGTACTCCATGTTATTCATCATAGGCCATCTAGTTTTTGCACGGGAGAAACAGCTGAAACGGAATGTGACTATAATGGAGACAACACCCCTATAGCCTTTCAGTCTTTAAGGGTTGAACTAATCTCTGCTATTTTCCCCAGAATACAGTTTTTTTTTTTTTTTTTTTTAAGACGGAATTTCACTCGTTACCCAGGCTGGAGTGCAATGGCACAATCTCGGCTCACTGCAACCTCCGCCTCCTGGGTTCAAGCAATTCTCTGGCCTCAGCCTCCCGAGTAGTGGGGACTACAGGCACACGCCACCATGCCCAGCTAATTTTTGTATTTTTAGTAGAGACGGGGTTTCACCATGTTGACCAGGATGGTCTCGATCTCTTGACCTCGTGATCCACCCGCCTCGGCCTCCCAAAGTGCTGGGATTATAGGCGTGAGCCACCATGCCTGGCCTGAAGAAGATAATTTTCTAGAAAATATCATATGTCAACGTACCTCCAGAAGAGAGAGAAAATATATTACACTAATTATCACACAAAGAAGACTGTTAGAGTTATCCCCCAAACTGGACACACATGCACACACATACAGACACACACACACACACACACACCCCCTAGATGGTTTCATAGCATAACTTGCCAACCCTTTAAAATAAGAAAACATTCCAATGCCATTTAAACTCCTTCAAAGCATAAAGGAAAAACAAAAAAAGACTCGGATAGATTCCAAGTCTTTTTACAAGGCAAGAGTAACATTGATACCAAAATTTGACAGATTGCACCAAAAAGAAAATTATGGAACAAACTCATCCAAGAATAGCAATGCTAAAATTCTGAATTAAATATTGACAAACAGAATCCAACAGCAATTAAAATAATACACCAGGACTGACTGAAGTTTATTTTATTCAGGAATGCAAAATGATTTTTTTAAAAGACCAAAACTTAACACCAAATTACTCATTATGGCATTCAAAGTCTTTTATAGATGACATAGTTTTCTCTTCCACATTAATCCCACTATTTCAATGACAGTCAAACAATATTACTCACTTTTTCTCATACTTATGCTATTTCCTATCTCTTAACCTCCGCTAATTTTGTATCTATGTTTGGAATGCCATCTGTCTAAACTTCCTCCCAGTTCTAAATATCCTATCTAGCCATAAAAAAAAATTTAAATATTAACTCAAAAAAGCTTCCTTGATTCTCCCTACAGACGCCTATCTTCTGCTAAACAACCAAAATGCTATCTTTCTCACGGCACTCATTATATTAAAAAATATATATATCAGATCTTCTCTACTCAGCAACTAAACACTTGTTATTTTTAGCCCTGTATCACACTTATTTGTGTAAAGGCTCTACATCTCCTATCAGACATGAACTTTTTTTTTTTTTGAGACGGAGTTTCGCTCTTGTTACCCAGGCTGGAGTGCAATGGCGCAATCTCGGCTCACCGCAACCTCCTCCTCCTGGGTTCAGGCAATTCTCCTGCCTCAGCCTCCTGAGTAGCTGGGATTACAGGC
>CAUYOR010051268.1:0-24264 GCA_963573925.1 Callimico goeldii | reverse complement strand
CTGGCTGCTGGAGCTGGTGTCTGGGTCTTCTCTCACGTGGCAGTCTTAGAGCAGTTGTGTTTTCAGGGCAAGTGTGCAAGGAGGAGGAACTTTCTCTACTAGCCCATCACTCATGCTTTATTCTGTCGACTACAAGTGAGTTGCTAAGGCCAGTGTAGTCTCACCTGGAGGAGACAGAGTGGAAGAACTGGAAGGCTGTGCTTACAGGCTGGGATTACAGCTGTGAGCCACCCACTGCACCAGCCGTGTTTAGTTTCTTAATTCCAGTCATCCCTGAGCGTATCGCCCTGCTGTAAATGCAGCACAAGCCACAAGGAAGTTAAGCCAGAAGACCGCCTGGAAGGGGAGTGTCCTACCAGCCACTGGAAGGGATAGCGCAGACAGCACTGATTCCAGTAAATTCTTCACCGTTTGTTTTCGAGAAGCTATTGACTCTTTTCTGATTAGAAAATGATGCATATTGGCGGGGTGCGGTGGCTCACGCCTGTAATCCCAGCACTTTGGGAGGACAAGGTGGGCAGATCATGAGGTCAAGAGATAGAGACCATCCTGTCCAACATGGTGAAACCCTGTCACTACGAAAAATACGAAAATTAACTGGGCGTGGTAGTGTGTGCCTGTAGTCCAGCTACTCAGAAGGCTGAGACATGAGAATCGCTTGAACCTGGAAGGCAGAGGTTGCAGTGAGCCGAGATTGTGCTACTCCACTCCACCCTGGTGACAGAGCAAGACTCCATGTCAAAAAAAGAGAGAGAGAGAGAGAAAGGAAAATGATGCATGTTAATTGAAGAAACTCTAAAAAGCAGAAATCATGCCATGCCATATGCAATCTTAGCAGGGATATCACCATTTTCACATTTTGGCATGTTTCTTTTCAATTATTTTTTCTCCAAAAATAATCTCAGATCGTGATAGTTATAAGCAAGAAACAAAAAACAGAATAAGGAGTAGGACAGGTCTGGAGTTACAGGGGCACTGCTTTAGATGAAGTGGTTGCGAACACCTCTCAGTGGGGTGGGGCAGGGAGGCGATGTTTTTACCAAAACTGAAATGCCAAAAATACGTAGGAAGAACAGAGTGCACATGAAGAGGAGAGCTGGAACAAATGCCAGGAGGTAGGACTAAGTCTGATACGACTGGACCCAAAAGTCTGGAATTTACTGAATTTCAGGAAGAGGCAAAAAAATAAGAAGAGGGCGGGTGGTGGGGAGGGATGTCAGGGAAGACCAGGCTCTGCAGGGCTTGTTGGCCACAGTAGGGAGATGAATTTTATCCTAAGACTGATGGTGAGTTTTAAGCAGAGGGGAGAAGACAGCAGATTTAAAAGCAATCTCTCTGGGTGAAATTCAAGATGAGATTTATGTGGGAACACAGCCAAACCACATCACAAGGTGTCTGCAGGCCTGGTTCCTTCTGTTCCAGGCCTCTGGAGGGACCTGATGGGAGGTGATTGGATCATGGGGGTGGACTTCTCCTTTGCTGTTGTATTAGTTTGCTAAGTCTGCCATAATGAAGTATCACACACCTAGTGGCTTGTACAACAGGAATGTGTTGTCTCCAAGTTCTAGAGGCTGGAAATCCAAGATCAAGGTGTATTAGTCTGTTTTCATGCTGCCGATAAAGAAATACCAGGGACTGGGCAATTTACAAAAGAAAGAGGTTTAGTGGACTTATGGTTCCATGTGGCTGGGGAGGCCTCACAATCATGGCGGAAGGTGAAAGGCACGTCTCATACAGTGGCAGACAAGAGAAGAGAGCTTGTGCGGGGAAATTCTCCTTTTTAAAACCAGCAGATCTTGTGAGACTTATTGACCTTCACAAGAACAGAATGGGAGAGACCCACCCCATTATTCTGTCACTTCCCATCAGGTCCCTCCCACAACACATGAAAATTCAAGATGAGATTTGGCATGGGACACAGCCAATCCATATCACAAGATGTCTGTAGGGCTGGTTCTTTCTGTTCCAGGCCTCTGGAGGGACCTGGTGGGAGATGATTGGATCCTGGGGACTTCTCCTTTGCTGTTCTTGTGATAGTAAGTGAGCTCTCAGGATATCTGGTTGCTTAAAAGTGTGCAATACTTCCCCCTTCGCTCTCTCTCTCCTGCCGCCTTGTGAAGAGTGCCTGCTTCCCCTTTACCTTCCACCATAATTGACAGTTTCCTAAGGCCCAGCCAAGCTCCCTGTACAGCCTGCAAAACTGTGAGTCAATTAAACTTCTCTTCTTCATAAATTACCCAGCCTCATGTAGTTACAGCAGTGCAAGAATGGACTAATACAGCTCTCTTGTATGAGTACGTCACTAATGTGCCTGTCTTGTACATCACTCTTATCTCTGCCTTCATCTTCTCGTGGTGTTCTCCTTGTGTGCACGTCTGTCTTCAAATTTCTCCTTTTCACAAGGACACCAGTTCTATTGGATTAGGGTTCACCCTAATGGCTTCATCTCAACTCATTCATCTGCAAATACACTATTTCCAAATAAGCTCACATTCACAGGTATGAGGGTTAAGACCTCAGCATCTTTTGGGGGCTACAGTTCAGCCTATAACCCTGGTGTTGCATGCATAAATGCTATTTTGGAGCAAGTGTGGAAGACAGAAGCTTGCTTAGTTCAATTGTTTTCCTTGAATCCGTCATGGTCCAGTGCAGGTCCAGCAGCATTCAGAGTCTCTGCCCTGGGCTGACAGCACCTGGAAAGGTGCCCTTCACCCCCAGCCTGAGGTCATGGGGCTCATGCAAGGCTGTCAGGAACATGGGGTCATCCCAGGGATACCCAGGGGCTCAGGGCCCAGGCAGTCCTCATGGACTTTTGTCTTGGTTCAGCCTTGGAGGAGGCTGCTTTCTCTCTGTTCTCCCAGAAACTGACCTTCATTTGAGAGGATGACCTATGCCTACCTGGGCAGTGCCTTTTTTCTGCTTTGCTCTCAATCTTAATCTTTATATTATGGGCCCAAATGTAGCAGCCTGATCCCAGCTTTGGTCAGGAGAAAACCCTTTTCTGCTCACAGTTAGAGCTTAGTGTGACAGCTCCAAGAATGGAAATATTTAAGATCCTGACATCTTAAATTGAGAGAGTAAATCCACATGGCTTAGTGAAGATTTGAGGAAATGGGACTATTATGGGCTAAATTGTGTTCCCGCAAAATTCATATGTTTAAGTCCTGACCTCCAGCATCTCAGAATGTGATTATGTTTGGAGATAAGACTTTTGAAGTGGTGATTGAGGTAAAGCGAAGTCAGATCGGTGGGTTCTCATTCGATAGGACTGGGGTCCTTCTAAGAAGAGATCAACACACACCAAGAAACGTCCAGGTGAGGATGCAGGGAGAAGACGCCACCTGCTGGCCGAGAGAGATCTCAGGAGGCACCAGCCCTGCCGGTGCCTTGATCTCAGATTTCGAGCCCCCAGAACTGAGAGAAAATAAATTTCTGTTGGTTAAACGGCGCAGCCTGTGGTCCTTTGCTACGGCAGCTGAGCAAAATAACACAGGGACGCAGGAAGGAGAGGTTTTGCCAGTCAGGGACGAAGGAATTTAGAATGTGGAGTCTGTCCTCATCCTTGGTGGATTCTACATTTGTGAACTTGCTTCTTGCTATTTCCCTGCTGTTTGACTCTGAAGTCCTTGAAGTATCTACTCTGCTATCATGATAGCGCCTTGGCAAAAGATTCTCAGGCAAATCCAAGGGAACACAGCAAAAGTGCCATGAAACAAGGTCAGGCTTAAGGGGCAAAAAGTGTGACCCTGAGTCTCGGGTTGCTGGACTGGTGTCACCTGTGGGAAGTAAAAAACGTTCCTCTTCAGTTTCCTTTCTTGTTTAAGAAAATTTATAATAGCTTGTTTTAAACACTTTCTTCAAACACCTTCTTGCCTTTTTGCTAGAAGCCCTATCCTATGTAGCTGTTAGACATGCTTACAGGCACGTAGTACATTCTATGTCCTTGTACTTTAACCAAGGTATCTGTGCTGGACGTGCTCACAGGCATGCCCCAGCTCTCAGTCTATGCCCCTTCCTTATTTGGACTTACTTTTTTTTTTTCTCTCCATTGCTTTTACCTGTTTAGGAGAGTTTCAATTGGGTTTTTGTTTAGATTGTGAGGTCTGGCTCCAGCCAATGGAGATCAGACACAGCAGTGAGGACAACCCCAAATGCATAAGGGATAAATACGTCTGCTTTCCTTTGTTCATACCTTTGTTTGTACTATCATGGCAAGATCACTAGTGGGAGTGCCCTTTCTGCAGGAAGTAAAAGGAATTGCTTTGCTGAGAGATCCTTTGTCCTAGTACTATTTTTTCTTTGCGATACCAAAAAGAAAAATTTTATATATAACACGCCCAAGTGATTTCTGCCCAAGGTTGCTCTCGGTCTTAAAGACTGGATTGAGTGCTAATTTGGGGCTTTTGCAGTGGTTCACAGACATACACAGAGTAATGAAAGAGTCGAATCACCTGATGTACACGTTTCCAGTGTAAACCAAAAATAACATTCTAAGGCCCCCGCTCCCACCGCCCCCAGCCATCTGAATGAACCTCTCCTCTCTGCCAAGGGCATTCAGAAGTTAGCCCGAAAAACTGCTTCAGGAGTCATACAGGCCTCCTACAGCCTCCTCCATTTGGAATTCAGGAAAAACCAACCAGCATTAACATCAACACAGACCTTAACTCTGATAAGATACGTCTACAATCAGTTCTCTGGAAGCCCGCTACCTGGAGGCTTCATCTGCATGATATAACCTTGGTCCCCACAACCCTTTATCATAACCCATACATTCCTTTCTATTGATTTCAGGTCTTTATACAACAACTTAACTCTTTCAATGGATGGTCAATCCAAAAATGTTTAAATCTACTTACAGCCTGGAAGCCTCCACTGCAAGTTGTCCTTCCTTTCCAGATGGAACCATTGTCCATCTTACAGGTAATTCTTGATGTCTCATGTCTCCCTAAGATGTGTAAAAGCAAGCTGTGCCCTGATCACCTGGGCAAATGTCGTCCAGACCTCCTGAGGCTGTGTCACAGGTCTGTCCTTAGCCTTGGCAAAATAAACTGTCTTTTCTTTCTCTCTCTTTTTTTTTTGAGACAGACTTTTGCTCTTGTTGCCTAGGCTGGAGTGTAAGCAATGGTACGATCTCAGCTCACCGCAAACTCCACCTCCTGGATTCAAGCAATTCTCCTGCCTCAGCCTCCCAAGTAGCAGGATTACAGGAGTGCACCACCACTTCTGAATTTTAAGAAGAGATGGGATTTCTCCATGTTGGTCAGTCTGGTTTCGAACTCCTGACCTCAGGTGATCCACCTGTCTCAGCCTCCCAAAGTGCTTGGATTACAGGCGTGAGCCACTGTGCCCAGCTAAACTTTCTAAATTGATTGAGACCTGTCTCAGATGCTTTTGGGTTCACACCAGCTAAGGTGCTTCAGCTTTCCTACAGTAACGAGTGGCCTTCTCAGTGTCTATCTAGTGCCACGTTTATCACATTTTTGTGCTTTTTTTTGGTGGGTGATTTTGCTGTTTACAATGCCTGCCACCCCATGTGAGGTGCTGAGTGCTGTCTGATGTCCAAAGAACAACAAGGCAGTGATTTGCCCCATGGTGAAGAAATGTCTGTTAGATGTGCTTCATGCAGGGGTGAATTACAGTGCTGTTGACTGGGAGGCCAGTGTTAATGAATCAATCACATATATCAGATAAAATGTGTTTAAATAGAAACACACGAAACAAGGCTATGTGTTGATGAGTTGATGTAAATATTGCAACCAGAGGCCACAGGAACCTAATTCTGTGTTTTCCTAGAAGCAGTGACTCAGAATTCAATAATTCACTTTTGCAGTGTTAGATATAGTTGATTCCTCTCCAAACAGCGTACCCAGTTCCCCTGTTCTTTATTTTTCAATTCCAGGTACCCCTCCCCAACCTTTGCTGCACCTTAACTTGTCTAAATATGCCTAGGCATGCCCCAGTCCCAGCCCATATTCCTTTCCTTATGTGAGAAGAGGTTAGCGTTCTAGTCCCCAGTAGGCGACCCCTGCCTCCTCTCCCGTTCTCCTCCGTCACGCACTTACCTTATCTAAGAAAGTTTTAATGTTTAGCCAATTTGGACTAGTTGAGATTGTGTGGTCTAACCCCAGCCAATAGGGGAAAGACACAGAGGCAGAAGCTGCATTAGGAATAAAAATTCCTAAAAAATCCTACTCTCCTTTGTTCTGTGTGTTCTCATGGTGGCCAGACCTGTGAGCAGCACTCTTCTGCAGAAGTAAATTTGCCTTGCTGAGAAATCCTTTGTTTGAGTGTTTGTTCTCTTTGTGACTCTGAGTTTTTAATTCCAACAGCAGTGACTTTATAGAATGTAATGACTGGAAATAATGATAACTGACTATAGCTGCTTTTAGGGAGTAAGACATTACAATGGCAGGTTTCATGATACATGAGGGGTGCTCCTCCTTAACAGTTTATCTAATGTGGGCCCCCCAAAATGCAAATATGGCTGGACATGGTGGCTCCTGACTGTAATCCTATGTAAGCACTTTGGGAGGCTGAGGCAGGCAGGTTGCTTGAGCTCAAGAGTTTGAATCCAGCCTGGGCAGCATGGCCAAACCCTGTCTCCCTAAAAATACAAAAATTACCTGAACATGGTGGTGCACACCTGTATCCCAGTCCAAGCTACTTGGAGGGCTGAGGCAGAAGGAGCGCTTGAGCCCGGTAGGTTCAGGCTGCAGTGAGCCGAGATTGCACCACTGCACTCCAGCCTGGGTGACAAACTGAGACCCTGTCTCAAAAAAAAAAGATGCAAATATGACTCTCAAAGGGATAAAGAAATATGTCTTGAACACTCATACTGTGAAGATAGTAGTTTGTGCACATGCATATTTTATCAATTTGTCTTTTCTGCATTGTCCTGACAACAGAGATTTTTAAAGGAAAGGGGTCCAATCCAGACCCCATGAGAAGGTTCTTGGATTTCACCCAAGAAAGTATTCAGGGCAAGTTTGAAGAGTGAAATGAAAGCAATTTTATTAAGAAAGTAAAGGAATAAAAGAGCCAGGTGTGGTGGCTCACACCTGTAATCCCAGCACTTTGGGAGGCTGAGGTGGGTGGATCACAAAGTCAGGAGTTCGAGACCAGCCTGGCCAGCATGGTGAAACCCCATCTCAACTAAAAATACAAAAAATTAGCAGAGCATGGACTATAAGTGCATGCCTATAGTCCCAGTTACTTGGGGGGCTGAGGCAGGAGAATTGCTTGAACATGGGAGGCAGAAGTTGCAGTGAGCTGAGATGGTGCTACTGTACTTCAGCCTGGGTGACAGACTGAAACTCTGTCTCAAAAAAGAAAGAAAGAAAGAAGTAAAGGAATAAAAGATTGGCTACTCCATAGAGAGAGCAGCATGGGTTACTGCTTGCCCATTTTTCTGGTTATTTCTTGATAATACGCTAAACAAGGGGTAGATTATCCATGCCTCCCCTTTATAGACCATATAGGGTCACTTCCTGATGTTGCCATGGCATGTGTAAACTGTCATGGCACTGGTGGGAGTGTAGCAGTGAGGACCACCAAAGGTCACTCTCATCACCATCTTGGTTTTGGCTGGCTTGTTTACTGCAACCTGTTTTATCAGCAAGGTCTTTATGACTTGTATCTTGTGCTGCCCTCCTATCTCATCCTGTGACTAAGACTGTCTTAATTTACTGGGAATACAGCCCCCCAGGTTTTAGCCTTATTTTACCTAGCTGGTATTCAAGATGGAGTTGCTCTGGTTCAAATGCCTCTGACAAGATGACGACTTACCTTCATTTCCATGTAGTCTAGACTCCATCGTCAGCATTTTTGACTCAACTAATGGCCTTGGAATTATACTAATGAGCATTAACAGAGACTATAGCTTGTGCCGGGATAGGGCATAGAATGTCTTTATTTCTATATCACTGAGAGCCACAGCTCCATGTAACAGGTTTGTGGAATGAATGTCCAGAGTTCTGGAAAGGAAGAGGTATCTGGCATCTAGTCAACATTCTAAATTGGACCAAAAGGCCAGGTGTGGTGGCTCACATCTGAAATCCCAGCACTTTGGGAAGCCGAGGTGAGAATCACTTGAGCCCAGGAGTTTGAGACCAGCCTGATCAATATGGCGAGGTGCATGTCTACAGAAAAACTGAACAAATTGCTTGGCATGGTGCCATGTGCCTACAGTCCCAGCTACTCCAGGGGACTGAAGCAGGAGAATATCTTGAGGAGTTCGAGGCTGCAGTGAGCTGTGTTCGCTCTACTGCACTTCAGCCTGACCGACGGTGTGAAAGCCCATCTTTGAAAAATAAATAAATAATTAATAAATAAATAAATTGTACAAAATAAATTCCTCTTTGAGAACGTGGTCTTCTTTTTATGTTATTTGTTTGAACTTGGCTTTTACTTTTGATCATCCAGAGGCAGAGCTATCTTTCCTCAAGATGAACCATCTAAATTTCCAGAAGACAGAAGACAGAGATTTGTCAGATTTCTAGGATGGACTAGTTTAAGATAAGGGGCTGAGAGTGCATTTCCCTGGAAAGGAAGGAGAAGGAAGTCCTTTTATCCCTGCATTTATTCTGGTTTCTGAGGTCTGAGAAGAAGGCACCTTCAAGGCCTCCCTGTGTCTCCCAGATAAGGAACCTGAACCACGTGACTATTGATTATGGACCATGGCAAGATGGGGATGGAGCTGAAAATCAAAGTGAAGGTCCATCAAATAAGGAGAAATACATTTTCCTACTATTGAAATAAGCCCTATGTTTATAACAGAACAATTTGCATTCCTTTGGTTGTATATCCGGTGATGGGATTGCTGGGTCAAATGTTATATCTGTCTTTAGGTCTTTGAGGAATCACCGAACAGTCCACCATGATGGCTGAGGTAATGTACACTCCCGCCAACAGTGTGTAAGTGTTACGTTCATTGCAGCACTATTCTCAACAGCAGAAACATGAAAACAATCTAAATGCCCATCAGTGATAAACTGCATGAGGAAAATGAGGTACATATACACCATGGAATACTATGCAGCCATGAAAAAATAACAAGATCGCACCCTTTGCAGGGACATGGATGGAGCTGGAATCCATCATTCTCAGCAAGCTAAGACAGGAACAGAAAGCCAAACACTGCATGTTCTCTTATAAATGGGAGCTGAATGATGAGAACACATGGACACATAGAGGGGAGGAGCACACATTGGGGGCTTTTGGAAGGTGGAGGTTGAGAGGAGGGAGAGGATCAGGAAAAATAACTAATGGGTACTAGGCTTAATACCTGAGTGATGAAATAATGTGTACAACAAACTTCCAAGACACACATTTACCTACGGAACAAACCTACGCATGTACCCCTGAACTTAAAAGTAAAAAAATAAAAGAAAGAAAGAAGCTCTGTGTTTTAGCCCAGCACTTGTTTGAATATATAATTAACATGGGTCAGAAGGACAAGACAAATCCCAGCAAACTGATTCAGCAGAAATATCAGCACTGGTTATTGACCTCAGCAGGGGAGAGAAAAAGCAATCAAGGAGGCTTGAAGCAGCCGGTGGATGAGATGCACCCTCCCAGACTTGGCTCCCCATCGGGACAAGCGATTGTTAATCTGTGCACAATAAAATAAGATAAGGACAGCACATAAACAATACTCAGTGTCTTAAAAAATGAAGCCATTAGTGTAGCTGCATCTGCTGCTCACCCTTTGCCTCCCGAAATGTATGAAAAATCCCTTCACTAGGGCCAATTAGGAACTTCTACCACTTGTACAAGAAGTGCTACTTATTATAGGTGACAACATAATGCTAAAAAGACACTTAGAAATAAAACTCGAGCTGTAATCATTTGGCTGAATAAGACTCCCTGGTTTTGGCAGCCTCGTATATTTGGTAGAAATCCCTCTATCCATAACCATAAGGGTTATGTCTGATTACTAATTCTGTTCTGTGGTTTTTTTGAGATGGAGTTTTGCTCTTGTTGCCTAGGCTGGAGTGCAATGAATGGCATGACCTCAGCTCACTGCAACTTCCACCTCCCGGGTTCAAGCGATTCTCCTGCCTCAGCCTCTGGAGTAGCTGGGATTACAGGTGCCTGCCAGCATGCCCAGATGATTTTTTTGTATTTTTAGTAGAGACAGGGTTTTACCATGTTGGTCAGGCTGGTCTCAAACTCCTGACCTCAGGTGATCCACCTGCCTCGGTCTCCCAAAGTGCTGGGATTACAGGTGTGAGCCACTGTGCCCAGCCTCTGATTTCTATTTATGATAGTGCACCTGTGGCTGGGTGGGGAGTATGGGGTGTTGGCGAGACTTGGGTGTGCCAGAAACGTCCTATGCCTTTAGTATCTATAAATCAACTTAATTCTTTCTTTGAGTCCCTGTCCTGCTTTGCCAATGGAAATATAACCTCAGGTGTTTTGGATGCGGACAGAGACAGCTGTCACCAGTACCTGTGGACCCTCTGTGTCTAAAGTGCTCTTTGCTGATTCTGATGAAGTTTAGAGGTCCTGTAACCTTTGGTGAGGCTGAGTCTAGGCTGAGAGTCACCTCCTCTGCCCCATGGGACATCAGGTGGCCACTGTCTCTGAGGTCCCAGTACCACCTTGGGGTATAGGTAAAGGTCTGGCACAGGTGTCAGCTGTTGAGCGGAACTGTAGCCCCCAGCTCCTTGCCGTCAAGAGAAATTCCTGTGTGTTTTTTTTTTTTTTTTTCTGAGACGAAGTCTTGCTCTGTCACCCAGGCTGGAGTGCAGTGGTACGATCTTGGCTCACTGCAATCCCTGCCTCCAGGGTTCGAACGATTCTCCTGCCTCAGCCTCCTGAGTAGCTGGGATTACAGGCACACACCACCACACCCGGCTAATTTTTGTATTTTTAGCAGAGACAGGGTTTCACCATGTTGGTCAGGCTGGTCTCAAAACTTCTGACCTCTTGATCCACCCGCCTCAGTCTTCCAAAGCGCTGGGATTACAGGTGTGAACCACTGCACCCGGCTGACAAATTCCTTTTAATCTGAAACAAACTCCCCCTCTGTTTCCAAGTTTTCCTCAGAAACTTATTTCTGTCTTCACATTCTGTTTTCTCAATGAGCTTAAGGTTTTGAATATTGACCAGATAGAGAAATTATCTGGCAAGCACTTCCTTTCTTTCTGCTCCAAATCTTCAGAGGCTGACAGCTTCAGCAGGGGAGAAAACGGTAAGTCCAGGGGGAAAACAAGTCCGACTATCTGTCTACATCCATTTTGACTGGAATAACAAAAATACCATGAACTAGGTACCTTATAAACAGCAGACATTTATTTCTGGTTGGATGCGGTGGCTCACAAAGATGCAGTCAGAGCACTTTGGGAGGCTGAGGTGCGAGAATCACTTGAGGCCAGGAGCTTGAGACCAACCTGAGCAACATAGTGAGATCTCATCCCCATTAAAAAAAAAAAAAAGTAAGAAATAGCTGGGCATGGTGGTGCGTGCCTGTAGTCCCAGCTACTTACTGGAGAGGCTGAGGTGGGAAGATTGCTTGAGCCCTGGTGTTTGAGAAAATAGTGAGCTGTGATCATGCGACTGCACCTCAGCCTGAGTGACAGAGCAAGACCCTACCTATAAATAAGTAATAAATGAAAAAATAAATAAATGAAAATAAATTTGGCCAGGCACAGTGGCTCACGCCTGTAATCCTAGCACTTTGGGAGGCCTAGGTGGGCAGATCACCTGAGGGCAGGAGTTCGAGACCAGCCTGATAGAAATGGAGAAGGCTTGTCTCCACTAAAAACACAAAACAAGCCGGGTATGGTGGCTCATGCCTGTCATCCCAGCTACTCCGGGGGAGACTGAGGCAGGGGAATTGCTTGAACCCGGAAGGTGGAGGTTGCAGTGAGTCAAGATTGTGGCACTGCCCTCCAGCCTGGACTACAAGAGCGAAACTCCGTTTCAATAAATAAATAAATAAAATTTGATCTTCACAGCTTTGGAGTCTGGGAAGTCTGGAATCAAGGTGCCAGCAGATTCCGTGTCTGCGAGGGCTGCTTCCTGATTTACAGTTGGCACTTTCTCCCAGTGTGTCACTCAGTGGAAGAGATGAGGGGATCTCTCAGGAATCCCTTGATAAGGGATTTCATGAAAGGGCCACCTTCATGACCTAATCACCTCCTAAGTCTCCACCTCTTTTTTTTTTTGATAGTCCCCAGTAGCAGGGACTATCGGCATGAACCACCATGCTGGGATCATTGTTTAATTTTTTTGTAGAGTCAGGAGCTCACTCTGTACAATCACGGCTCACTGTAGCCTTGAACTCCTGGGCTCAAGTGATCCTCCCATTTCAGCCTCCTGAGTAGCTGGGACTACAGGTGCACGCTGCCATGATCCACTAATTTTACAATTTTTTTTTTTTGTAGAGATGGGGTTTCACCATGTTGCCAAGCCTGGTCTTGAACTCCTGGGCTCAAGCGATCTTCCCGCCTCAGGCTCTCAGAGTGCTGGGACTACAGGTGTGAGCCATGGCACCCAGCTGGCTCCACCTCTTAATACCTTGGAGGTGGAGATTTCAATATAAATTTGGTGGAGGGAGAGAACACAGACATTCAGACAAGAGCAGTATCTCAAACAACTCTGATGTTTTGACTGGGAGATCCGTGCCTTTCCACTGTGAGAACTCTGCATTTGAACAAGTTGAGGACTGTGCACCTCTGGACCAACTTCTCCTTGTGTCTTCTGATAAACTCTTAAAGAATCACCAGGGAATATGATGCAGATGCATCTGGTATCTTTTAATTCATGTTTCTGGAGTTGGGATTGCCATCGACTTTCTCATTTATTAATATAATAGAGGTCAGTATTCAAAACTGTGAGCTGAGATGATCCCTGCAGACGTCCAGCTGTAGAAATCCACAAACCCTGGAGTATGCGGGTTATAAAACAGCATTAGAAAGTGGTAATGTCCCTAAGAGTCATTTATTCATTTATGCAACCTCGTCCAGTAGCAGCTGGAAATGTCAATGAATAATTCTTTCAAATAAAGCAAAATTAGATAAAGATATGCCTAGGGCATGAAATTTAGACTATGATAATGAAGTTGTCCTTTGTAGGTGAAGATGATGTCACTACCCTGTCACCAGGAGACTCTGGGTTTAATTATCTTTCCAGTAAATAGAATGCATTTGTGCTCATCTCTGTTAGTCTTTTGGTTTTAGTTTCTCAAATCCAATTCAAGATCCAGTTCTGGGTAAGATGGAATAAGCACACGTTATTTTTTCCACCGTATATAATTATAAAACCTGGACAGAATGCACAGGGCAGCTACCTGAGGACTATAGAAATTAAGTAAATCATAGCAGGCAGGGAAGAAGACCAGAATTTAACAAACCACCAAGTGGGTTGTGAGTGGCAATTTTCCCTTCCAGTATTCCCAGTTGGAAATAATGCCTCTGGAAATCTGGCGGTAAGCCCTGGTGCCAAGGCAGAAAGGCTCAGAAAGACAGTGCGGAGCAGGCGAGGGCATCCTGTGACTATGGGATGTTCCGGCTCTGGGAGGAAAAGAAAAAGACTCCTAATGTACAGAGGGAGAAGAGAAACCCCCCTTTTCAGGTTTTCTTTTTCTCTGTTTTTGCCTCTTTCTCTTATGACCCAGACCTCTGGCAATCCTGCAGAGGTGTGGCATCCAGGGCGAGCAGAAGCCATGCTCTTTGGAGCAGAGGTTGCTGCGTCTGCCTTTAGTGCAGTAGGGATCTTAAAAGCTGGCACCAATGCTGAGGTCTCTGTTCTCTCTGTGTCTTCTACCACTTGGGCCCAGGGAATTGGGATGCAGCAGGGAGATCATGGAGAGAGAGGAGTTCAGGAAAGGCTCTGTCAAATTCTTTATGAATTCCAGTGCTCGCTCCCAAGCATAGCAAAGAACTTCAGAGATGAGCTGATGGAGAAACCACTTCTCAGGTCCCAGATGGACCAGTGGCTGGCACACTCCCAGGAGAGATGTGAAGATTCTGTAGATGTCTATATCTTGAATATAACTTGAAAATTACAAGTTAAGTTACACTGTATCTTTTTTCATTGGCTTAACCGTTAAATTGCCTCAGCTGTTACAAAGAGTAGAGAAGATATGTAACAGATTTATTTGAACCCTAGGGGGCTGGGTGTGGTCACTCATGCCTGTAATCCCAGCACTTTGGGAGGCCTAGGTGGGCAGATTACTTGAGGTCAGGAGATTGAGACCATTCTGACTAACACGGTGAAACCCTGTCTCTACTAAAAATACAAAATATTAGCTGGGCGTGGTGGCACAGACCTGTACTCCTAGCTATTCGGGAGGCTGAGGCAGGAGAATCACTTGAATCCAGGAGGCAGAGGTTGCAGTGAGCCAAGATTATGCCACTACATTCCAGCCTGGGCAACAGAGCCAGCCTCTGTCTCAGAAAAAGAGAGAAAACCCTAGGAATAAAACATTTGATTTGTTATTGTCACAAAAAAAGGGGCCTCTGGGAATGGGCTCTTTCTCTTACCTTTTCACCTTCAGCCATGGGATGACAGAACAAGAGGGCTCTCAACAGATGCTGACACCTTGATCTTGGACTTCACAGCCTTCATAAGTGTGACAAAGAAATTTCTGTTAATCGTAAATTAAAACAAAAAAGGGCACCACAAAGATTTTGAAAACTGAGCTGAGGTTGACACCATGGCCCACAGAACTTGTGACTTGAACATACCAAGGTTAATTGTTCACTAAGCAAAAATATCAACACTCTCCGTCAGCTTTAAATAAGACCTAGAGTCTGAGCATCCTAAAGCTCCCACAGAAAATATCCAGGATATAATGCAAACCACAAAAAGTTCAACTTCTGTGATACCAACATCAGAATTATCTGGCATAGATTTTACTGTAAAAAAAAAAACTCTTACAACAATGTTCAAATGATACACCCATTAGGATGGCTACTCCTGAAAAAAGTGTTGTCAAGGATGTGGGGATATTGAAACTCTTGTGCATCGCTGGGGGGAATATGAACAACTGCAGCTGCTATGATGGTCTCTCAAAAAATTAAAGATAGATAGAATTATCTTATGGTCCAGCAACTCCACTTGTAGGTACGTGTCCAAAAGAATTGAAAGTGTGGTCTTGATATTTGTACACCCATGTTAATGGCTGCATTACTCACAATAGCCAAAAGGTGGCAGCAATCCAAGTGTCCTTTGACACATAAATAGACAAAATATGGCGCACACATAAGGAATACATTATCAACCTCAAAAAGGAAGGAAATTCTGACACACACTACAACATGGATGAACTTCAGGGACATTATGCTGAGCGAAATATGACAGACACAAAAAGACAAATCCTGTGTGATGCCACATATACCAAGTACCTAGAGGAGCCAAAGGTGTGGGAACGGAAGGTGGAATGGTGATCGTCAGAGGCTGGGGCCAGAGGAATGCAGTTATTGTTTAATGGGTATAGAGTTTCTGTTTTGCAAGATGAAAAGAGTTCTTGAGATTGGTTGCACAAGAATATGAATGTACTGTAGACTTAACTATACACTTAAAATGGCTAAGATGGTACATTTTATGTGATGTACATTTTACCACTATTTATTTATTTATTTTTGAAATAGAGTCTTTCTCTGTTGCCCAGGCTGGGGCAGTGGCACGATCTGGGCTCACTCAACATCCCCCTTTCAGGTTAAGGTGATTCACCTGCCTCAGCCTCCTGAGTAGCTGGGACTACAGGTGTATACCATCATGCCTGTACAATTTTTGCAATGTTAGTAGAGATGGGGTTTCACCATGCTGGTGGGGCTTGACTCAAACTTCTGACCTCAAGTGATCCACCCATCTCTGCCTTCCAGAGAGCTGGGATTACAAGCATGAGCCACAGTGCCCAGCTCACAGTTTAAAATAAAATTGAATTCAAGAAGGCAAGTGCAAACAGTTTTGGAGCATATATTAAAATAAATTTTTTTACTAAGAAATAGAAATTGTTTTTGTGAGATAGAGTCTCACTCTGCTGCCCAGGATGAAGTGCAGTGATGCGATCTCGGCTCACTGCAACCTCCACTTCCCTGTCAAGCGATTCTCCTGCCTCAGGCTCCCGAGTAGCTGGGACTACGGGTGTGCACCACCATGCCCAGCTAATTTTTTGTGTTTCTGGTAGCAATGGGGTTTCATCATTTTGGTCAGGTTTGTCTCAAACTCCTGACCTCAAGTGATCCACTCTCCTCAGCCTCACAAAATGCAGGGATTACAGGTATGAGCCACCACACTAAGTTTTTTTTGGTTTGTATTTGAGACAAGGTCTTGCCCTGTCATCCAGGCTGGAGTGCAGTGGGGTCATCAATAACTGACTGCTGCCGTGAGCTCCTAGGCTCAAGTGATCCTCCTGCCTCGTCTCCTGAGTAGCTGGGATTACAACCATGTGCCACCACGCTTGGTTAATTTTTGTGTTTTTAATGGAGACAAGGTTTCACCATGTTGGCCAGGCTGGTCTTGAACTCCTGACTTTAAAGAATCCACCCACCTCAGCTTCCCAAAGTGCTGGGATCACAGGTGTGAGCCACTGAGCCTGGCAGAAGGCATTTTTTAATTGAAATTTTAGAAATTTAAAAATTATAATAATTGAAATAAAAAATTTCAGTGGGTTTCATTAGCAGGATGGACAGGACAGAGGGAAGAGTTCATGAACTGATTGAAGAAAGATCAAGAGAAATAATCTACACTGAAAAATAATGAGAAAAAAGAATAATAATTAAAAAAACCCCAGCAACATGGCCTCAGGGGCCTGAGGGACAGTATCTAAGTTCTAACTTTCCAGTCACCTGAGTCCCAGAAGAAAATGAGAAGGAGGCTAGTGCTGAAAAAATTCTCGAGAGAATAATGGTTGAAAACTTCCTAAGATTGGATAAAGACCAAAACCTATCAATTCAAAAAGCTAAGTGAGCCTCAAACAGGATAAACCTGAAGAAATTTGCGCACATCGTAATTAAAAGGCTGAAAATAAAAACAAATAAAACATATTGAAAGCAGCTAGGAAAGGCCAGGTGTAGTGGCTCACGCCTGTAATCACAGCATTCTGGAGGCTGAGGAGGGTGGATCACCTGAGGTCAGGAGTTCGATACCAGCCTGGTCAACATGGTGAAACCCTGTCTCTAATAAAAATATAAAAATTAGCCAGGCATGGTGGTGGGTGCCTGTAATCCCAGCTACTCAGGAGTCTGAGGAAGGAGAATCGCTTGAACTCAGGAGGCAGAGGTTGCAGTAAGCCGAGACCACGTCATTGCACTCCAGCCTGGGTGACAGAGAGTGTCTCTGTCAGACAGATAGAGTCTCAACAACAACAAAAAAGAGAGATAGAGAGAGAGAGAGTCTCTGACAGAGAGACAGAGTCGGAAAAAAAAAAAAGAAAAGAAAGTAGCTAGGAAAAACAAAACAAAACAAAACAATGCATTACCTGTAGAGAGCAAGGATTTAAAGGACTCCAGATTTCTCACTGGCAAACATGGAGCCCATGTCAACAAAACTGGAAAATCTTTAGCTAGACTGACCATGGTAAAAAGAGAGAAGAGTCAAATTATTAAAATCAAGAACGAGAGAGGAGACATAACTACTGACCTTGTAGAAATAAGAAATATACATATGAGAACATACTGTGAACAATTCTATAGATAACAACGGAGATGAAGTGGCCGTATGTGTGAAGACACAGACTGGCAAAACGGCCTCAGGGAGAGACAGGAAATCTGAACAGACCTCTAACAAGTAAAGAGATTGAATTAGCAATCAAACAACTTCCCATGAAGAAAATCCTGTAATCGAACAGTTATGCTGAGCAATTCTATCAAACATTGAAAGAACACCAGCGCTCCACAAACTCTACGAAAAGTAGAAGAGGAAGGGTACTTACTAACTCATTCTGTGAGGCCAATATTACCCTGATACTGAAACGAGGAAAGGACATCACAAAAACAAGCATACCCCAATATCACAGACCGGTATCTCTATTCTGGTTGGAGATGCAAAAATCCGCAGCAAAATATTGCTAGTAATAAATCAAGTCAGCAACATATGAAAAAAAAATACACCACAATCAACTGGGATTTATTCCAGAGATGTGAGGTTGTTTTAATCTCTGAAACTAAATCAATAGAATATAAATATTAACAGAACAAAGGACAAAAACCATAGGATCATCTCAAGAGACATAGAAAAAGCATTTGACAAAATCCAACACCTTTCATGATAAAAGACGCTCAACAAAATAGGAGTGTGAAGGAATGTTTCCAACCTGCCAAAGAACATCTGTGAAAAACTCATAGCTAGCATCACACTTGATGAAAAATTGAATGATTACCCCCTAGAGTCAGTAACAAGACAAGGATACTCCCCATATTGCTCTACAGATGCAAAGCAATCCCTACCAAAATCCCAAACACCTTATTTTGATCCTAAAATTCATATGGAATTGCAAGGACCCATAATAACCAAAACACACTTAAGAGAGAATAATAAAAATAAGGCGGGGCATGGTGGCTCACGCCTGTAATCCCAGCACTTTGGGAAGCTGAGGCAGGCAAATCACCTGAGGTCAGGAGTTCAAAACCAATCTGGCCAACATGGTGAAACCCTGTCTTTACTAAAAATACAAAAATTAGCCAGGGGCCGGGTGCGGTGGCTCACGCCTGTAATCCCAGCACTTTGGGAGGCTGAGGTAGGTGGATCACGAGGTCATGAGATCGAGACCATTCTGGTCAAAATAGTGAAACCCCGTCTCTACTAAAGATACAAAAAATTAGCTGGGCATGGCGGCGCGTGCTTGTAATCCCAGCTACTTGGGAGGCTGAAGCAGGAGAATTGCCTGAACCCAGGAGGCAGAGGTTGCGGTGAGCCGAGATCGTGCCATTGCACTCCAGCCTGGGTAACAAGAGCAAAACTCTGTCTCAAAAAAAAAAAAAAAAAAAAAAAAAATTAGCCAGGGATGATGGTGTACACCTGTAATCCCAACGACTTGGAAGGCTGAGGCAGGAGAATCACTTGAACCTGGGAGGCAGAGGATGCAGTGAGTTGAGACCATGACATTGTACTATACAGCTTGGGTGACAGAGTGAGACTCCATCTTAAAAAAAAAAGTAATAACACTTTCTGATTTCAAAACTTACTACCAAGCTGCAATAATCAAGACAATGTTGTATCGGTGTAAACACAGACATATAGGTCAATGAAATAAAATTGAGAATCTAGAAATAAAACCTTATATTTATGGTCAATCAATATTTGAAAAGGGTGTCAAGACAATTGGATGGTAAAGAATAGTTTTTTACATAAATCATGCTGGGTCAACTGAATGGCCACATATGAAAGACTGAAGTGGACCCCTTCCTCACATCATACACAAAAATTAATTCAAATGGATTATGTGGATTAATTAACTCTTCTAAGAGTGTCATTATAGTTTTAGCTCTTACATTTAGGTGTATGATTCATTTGAATTAAATGACACTTTTAGAAGTCATTATACTTTTAGTTCTTACATTTAGGTGTATGATCCAGGAATAAATCTTCATGGCCTTAGGTTCAGCAATGTTTTCTTACATATGACACCAAAAAGCACAATCAATCAAAAAAAAAAAAAAAAAAAGACCAATTTGACTTCATCGAAATTAAAAACTTTTGGCTCACACTGGTAATCCCAGAGGATCACTTGAACCAGGGAATTTGAGACCAGCCTGGACAACATGGTGAGACCCTGTCTCTACAAATAAAAAAAAATTAGCTGGATATGGTGGTGCATGCCTGTAGTCCCAGCTACTCAGGAGGCTGAGGTGGGAGGATCACTTGAGCCCAAGAGGTTGAGGCTGCAGTGAGCCATGATCACATCCCTGCACTCCAGCTTGAGTGACAGATTGAGATTCTTTCTCAAAAAAATTATTTTTATGCTTTAAATAAAACCATGAAAAAAGTGAAACCACAACTCATTAACTGGGAGAAAATGTTTGCAAATGTGTACTTAATAAGGGGAACTTGTATTCAGATATATTAAAACTCTTACAACTCAACAATAATACTTTTAAAAATAACTCAATGTGAAAAAATGGGCAAAGATCTAATAGACATTTCTCCAAAGAAATGTCTAAAAAATGGCAAAGAAGTACATGAAAAACGTTTTAACATCATTACCATCAGGGAAACCTAAATTAAAACCACAATGAGGAATCACTTCCCACCCTCTGAGATGACTGCAATGAAAAAGACAAACAGTAACAAGTGTTGGCAAAGATGTGAAGAAATTGAAACCTTCGTGCATTGCTGGTGGGACCATAAAATGTTCAGCCACTTTGAAAACATTTTAACAGTTTCTCAAAATGCTAAACATAGAATTTTCACTGGCCCAGCCCTTCTACTCCTAGACAGCCGGTAGAAATGGAAACATTAAAAACTTGTACGTGAATGCTCATAGCAGCATTACTGGTAACAGCTAGAAAGTGGAAACAACCCAAATGTATGTCAGCTAATGAAGGGTTAATATGTAGTCTATTCCTGCAACAGAAACCTTTTCAGCAATAAAATGGAATGCAACACTGAAACATCCTACAGTATGAATGAGCCTCAAAAACATTGTGGTAAAGGAAAAAACCGTCATCACAAAGGATCACATATTGTAGGATTCCATTAATATGAAATGCCTAAAACAAGCAAATCTGTAGAGACAGAAAGTCGGAGGTGGGTAGTTTCCTAGGGCTGAGGGTGGGAGCAAAATGGGGAGTGATACTTAATTGGAGACAAAGTGTTCTTTCTTAGTGATGAAACTTCTAAAATAAGAGTTTATCAGCAGATGGTTGCAAAACTGCTAACATACTACAAACCATTGGCTTGTATACTCTGTATACTCTAAATGGTGAATCGAATGGCACATAGTTATATCTCAATAAAGCTATAAATAAAGCAATGAGGTCAGCAGTATTGGAAAATGATTCTGGCTGATTCACGTAATCACTTCACTGCTGTCATCTTTGACATCTTGTGTACAACAGTATCTGATATGAGTCAAAGGATATTGCTGCGAAAAATAAGGACACACGGGTGCCAGGTTAGAGTTTGGAAAGATTGTGATATTCAGGGGTGAGGTTAGCAAAAAAATATTTGCTAATATTTTGACTGATGTGATGGATTTTGCCCAATGTCTTCGTCGTAATGGAAACCTCAGTATGTTTGAGTTAGAGCCAGTAGGTCTATGTCACTTATGGAGAAACCCCTGAGGAACCCCAATTCTACCCTGATTAGAGGGGTCCATGGGAACAATGCCTGCTCTAGGATAAAGTCCCCTCCTATGACTGTCTTGGTGCACTTGAGGGGGCGCTGTCTGCACTGCGATCTATGCAGAGGATGGCTTCCTGCATGTATAATTCCACCTGGAGTCATGCAAGGCACAGAGCTCACATGCTATCCACACATTCTCATAGTCAACAATTGCAATTGGGGGCTGTTTATTTATCCCTGATATTCCTGTGGTCACTCCATATTGAGAAAAGGGAAACAGGAGACTATCATTAAGCTCATGAAACCTTTCCAAATTTATGATAGCTGCATCGTCGGGTGACTGTCAACCCGTAGTACTCGTGGCCGCTGCGAGAAACCTCTTCGTCTTTAGGAAGCATGGAGACCATGAGACATACTGAATACGTTTCCCATCGCGTGAGTGATGTCTGGTCTCTAGCATGCATCTCCCACGAAAGATTTCAGGTGGACAATGGATGTCAATGTGTAAAGTGGTCCAGATATGAGATGAGGGAGCTGGGGAGCTGAAGTCATGTCTTGGAGATGTCTTGGTTGCAAAGTGAAGTCGGGAACCCCCACCGCAGCACCAATATTTTTATTTATGTCAAATCTGGCTTCGCGTCCTGATCTCCAGGAGCACCAACAGACAATTGCAGAGGTGGGAAAATGCAACTTTGCAAAGGAGTCACTGCCCAAGAGCCAGCTGCCGTGGGAGTGACAAAGGGGATTTTCCGGGGTGGTGGGTGAAATGCTGGTGCTAATTGCATTTCATCAACCACCTCTTTGCAGTTTAACTTTTACACGGCCCTCTTAGGAAGACTGCTAGGGTTGTTACACTATTTTACATTTCTCCAAATACTGAAAATTTGAAACCTGAGTTTTAGGATCATAAACATAAATCTGAGTGGTGGCAGGGGGAGGGAGAACCTCTTCTGGAGTAGGTATTGGGATAAACCAGACAGAATGACTCTGGGTCTGTAATGCAGCTGGTTAATATGAATCATTATTGTGTCTGGCTCAGAGATGGTCCCAAATCTTCTTTATTATCTGTGCCTCAGCTGCTCTCCAGAAACATTGTAGCTACTCTTATGGGTAGATGAGGAGACAGCCTGCCTGTCCTAACCAAGAGCCAGGTTTAGGGTTTCAAGGTTTCAGTGTTACATTTTTATGTCTCCATTCTCCAGAAATTCGGATCATTTTGTGCATTATTAAGGATGTTCACTGCCCATGTTCACTGGCCAGGATGCTGCTAGTGGCCAAGGGGTAAAAAGTAACCCAGGATTCTGCACAGCCACATGGCAATGTGGGAAAGAGGGGATTCTGTCGAAGACAAGGGGCTTTGGAAAACCAACATCCATCCCACGCTCCTCTCTGAATTGTTCTTGTGATTTTTCATAAAGCAGCTGCCATTTTCCCCCTGTTCTGATAAAAGGGATAGTAAATTATTGACTGCGAATGAAAAAATAAAGAAAACCCATGGCAATGTTTTCGTTGTTGGTAACTGTTGTGGTTTTTATGTAACCCGGGGGCAAGGAACTGAAAATCAGCTCCACGCGCATTTGTTGTAACTCTAAAGGGTAAAGATACAGAGTTTGAGTTTGTGGTCAGCCTTCCAAAACCCATCTGTCCTGCTTTCGTTTCATTCAGATTTTTATCTGATGGTTTTCACCTCCCTGTTTAATATGACAGGCAGTTCTCAGTCTTTTCTTTTTTGACATAGCCATAGCCTTTTAACATGTAATTACATTTTTTCCTGATAATAAAGATAATTCGTTGATTGTAGAAAAGTTAAAAAATACACACAATCATCGACAAAACATGTATCCCAGACCACACCTCCCAAAGCCAGCCAGCGTTCATATGTCGGTGTTTGCCTTCTAGCCTCGTCTTCAGACATTCCATGGTATTACTGCCTGGTAGATGTTAAGCACCGTTCTTTCCAGTATTTTAATGGGCGTGTGTCTAGGTATTCAGTTATTTCAGAATGAGGATCCACTTGATTTTCTTTTTCATATCCTGCTTTTCTTCCCTAACGTTTTATTCCTTGCACTTCCTAATGCCAATCAATAGCTTTTTAATTGGTATATAATGTGTTGTATAAATCTCTTACAGTTTGTTTAACTGTTTACTTATTCTTACATATTTAGGAGTTTTCTCATTTCTGGCTGATATAAATTCATCTCTGCATATAAATCTTTGTGTGTTTATTGAATTGCTATTTGAAGATAAATTGCAAAACAGGATTCCTTAGTCAAAAGTGGGAGCTTTCTGCAAACTTTGGAGGCGTGTTTCCAAATGGTGCTTCTGAAATCTTCTGGGATTCTCTCTTCTATGAGCAATGAATGCGAATGTCATTTCATAGTACTTATACTCACACAACGTGCTACCTTTTTTTTTTTACAGCCTTGATTCTTTAATAATTCACCTTGCCTTATTTTTTACTATCATATTTTTGACTATTAAGAAGTACAATATTTAACATATTGGCTAGATATTTATTTTTCTAGCTTTAGAGCTTGCTTTCAAAGCCATCATCTTTCATATGTATTTCTTTCTAATTTGTCTTCTCACTTTTTTATTGTGGTTGGTCTTCCTACTTATACTTCATTCATTTTTTTCAAATTTAAACATCATATTAGTACAATTTTTTGTGTCTGTTGCCTCTTCTTTTTCTTTCTTCCTCCTTCCCTCCTTCCCTCCTTCCCTCCTTCCTTCCCTCCCTCCTTCCCTCCTTCCCTCCTTCCCTCCTTCCTTCCCTCCTTCCCTCCTTCCCTCCCTCCTTCCCTCCTTCCCTCCTTCCCTCCCTCCTTCCCTCCTTCCCTCCTTCCTTCCCTCCTTCCTTCCCTCCTTCCCTCCTTCCTTCCCTCCTTCCTTCCTTCCTTCCCTCCTTCCTTCCTTCCTTCCCTCCTTCCTTCCCTCCTTCCCACCCAACCACCCACCATACATACATCCATCCACAAAAGAACAACCAAGTGTAGGGAAAAGTGTCAGAACTGGTGTAGATATCTGGGG
>CAUYOR010051267.1:0-19163 GCA_963573925.1 Callimico goeldii | reverse complement strand
CGCCCCCCCGCCGCCCCCCCCTTCTCCTGCTGTCCCCCCCCCCCCTTCGATACCCGTCCAAACCTTTCTAAAAAAAAAAAAAAAAAAAAAAAAAAAAAAAAAAAAAAAAAAAAAAAAAAAACACTGGGCATGGTGGTGTGCACCTGTAATCCCAGCTACTTGGGAGGCTAAGGCAAGAGAATCACTTGAACCCTGGAAGCAGAGGTTGCAGTGAGCCAAGATAGCACCATTGCACTCCAGCTTGAGCAACAAGAGTAAACCTCCATCTCAAAATAAATAAATAAATAAAATGCCAAAGTTTCTTCACAATAACGCTTTGAAGAGGCTAGCAGAAAAGACCAATGACTCTTTTCTACCATACCCAGATGACTGACAATCAGCATAGAGATACTACCCATTGCGATACATTGATAAAATCCACCAACTGAATTTACTTCAGAAGGTTAAAATAAAACTTCTAAGGAAAGCAGAAAAAGAAAGGAAAAAAAAGAACTCCAAAGAGCAAAAGGAAAAAAATAGTTCTGAGAGGGAAAAATTAATACAATTGGACAATTGATTGGATGTGGGAGTTTTAGTACTGCAAGTAGCCTGACAGACATACACAGAGGTCCCTGGAAATCAGTTCTTGGTGTCCCTTTCAGATACACAACCCTACACACACATACATACACCTACACACATATCCCCCTCATACTCATATTGTTGCATGCCCACATGCTGATACCAGGGATGTCTATCTGGGACTTGGTCACAGCTACCTCTTAAGAAGTACTGCCATTTCCCAAAAGATGATTTATAAATGCAGCTTTCTTAGCACCATATTATTCCTTTGATCACCAACAATCATGAACATGTAAAGTATATATTATCTGTGACTTTCCTTAAAAGAGCAAAACACACATTAAATGCAGAATAAGTGTTTTTCTCTTCTATCTTCTGTTGCTGAAGGTGGTGGATGGGAATAAATTTTTTTGACCCTGGCAGGCCATGATGACTCACATCTGTAATCCCAGCACTTTGGGAGGCCAAGGTGGGCAGATCACGAGGTTAAGAGATCGAGACCATGGTGAAACCCTGTCTCTACTAAAGAATACAAAAATTAGCTGGGTGTGGTGGCGCGCACCTGTGGTCTCAGTTACTTGGGAGGCTGAGGCAGGAGAATTGCTTGAAACCAGGAGGAGGAGGTTGCAGTGAGCCGAGATCCCACCACTGCACTCCAGCCTGGCGCCTGGCAACAGAGCAAATCTCTGTCTCAAAAAAAAAAAAAATTTTTTTTTTAACTGTGTTTAAAAAGGGATTGGGGAGTTTGTGACAGCCTTTTCACAGATCAGGTGAACCAGCTAATCAAATTGCCAGTGAATTTGTTGCTGCACAAAGGAAAAAGTATATTTTTGTTTTTCAGATAAGCAAGTTCTGCAAAGTAGATAAGTTAGTGGATGAAATATGATTTAAAATACTCATTATATGAAAAGCTCAAAAACCTTTGGATTTTATTATAAATGCAGAGCCAATGAGAAGGCCTCATGTCTTTTACAAAAAGTAAATTTAACTGCTTATTTTAATTACAAAAAGTGATGAAGTAGCAAAAAAAAAAAAAAACCCTATTTTTTTCCTTGAATGAAATGCTGAATCTTAGTGAACTAAAATTTAAAAATTGCCGATGCAAGAGAAATATAATATACAGTAATGTTCACCAAATATTAAATTTGTTTCTCTACATTCCTCAGTCTTCTTGCTATTAGGCATGTGTTTGACTAGTTTTGCCTAATAAAATGTGAATAGATGCAATTTAATACTTCCAGGCTCACACAGTAAAAAGTGCATGGGCAATTTTCTGATTTCTCTCCCTTCCCCTGTTATTGTGATTGAGAAGATCTTGTATTACAGATATTAGAACTACAAAATGATGCACCCGACTTTCTGAGTGATTCTTTTGTTTTTATTTATTTATTTAGAGGCTGAGTCTCACTCTGTTGCCCAGGTTAGAGGGCAGTGGGGCTATCTTGGCTCACTGCAACCTCTGCCTCCCCAGGTTCAAGTAATTCTCTTGCCTCAGCCACCCGAGTAGCTGAGATTACAGGTGCCCACCACCACACTCAGCTAATTTTTGTATTTTTAGTAGAGACAGGGTTTCACCATGTTGGCCAAGATGGCCTCAAACTCCTGAGCTTAAGAGATCTTCCTGCCTCAGTCTCCCAAATTGTTGGGATTACAGGCATGAGCCACCACACCCAGCCCTTTTTGAGTAATCCTATGGAGCAGGACTCTGATGGACCAATGTGGGATATGTAGCATGAATAATTAACTTTTGTTATGCTTCTCTGATAAGATTGTCTGCTACCACAGCACAGTTTAGACAATTCTAATTAAAATAAAGATTAAGTGATCAAATATCTGGGGGAGAGCCAAACTCTGAAATTAAAAATGAAACAAATACAAAACCCTCAAAATCTCATGTTCTAAGTAGGAAATTTCCTTTAATTAGGTAAAATTATTGCTAAAATGTTCTGTCTAGTCTTAACTCAAGCTGTTTTATCTAACTGCCAAAAAATGTTTCTCCCTAAATAGCTCTGGATTATTTGCATGTCAACCAAGTCTACAAAATGGTTTTTGTTTATATGTGTGTGTGTGTGTGTTTGTGTGTGTGTGTGTGTGTGTGTGTGTGTGTATTTTTTTTTTTTTTTTGATTGGGCTACTTTACCCTTAAGTTGAATACAATTTTAGTGTAGATTCCTTTCTTGGATGGCTGATGTTCTCTGATAGAAAATTCAACCTCTGCAGGCCAAATCTTTGATAAAGGAAATTATCACAAGTTAGGAAGAATACATTTCATAGATTCTACCAAATTGCAGAATTACTCTGACCATGTACTGAAAAATCCTCAATTAGGACCCAAACTACAAAATGTTAACAAGACAAATTAGGAACTAAGAATGATAGTGAATTTGTTGCTCGAAATAATGAATTGATGGGGCCTGTGTGGAACTGCTGAGAAGGGCTTTTATTGTAATTAGCCTAAGGCATCTGGCGGCAACCCTAAGTACCTGAGGGTGTTCTCTAATTTCCTGTGCTTTTCAGAGCCCAGAGACTTGAAGCCACTATCTAGGAAAAAAGTAACATTTACTGAGTATCTACAGTGAGCTAAATCAGGAGTTTCCATGTCCCAGGCCACAGACCGCTAGGAACTAGACCACACAGCAGGAGGTGAGCAGCCTCAGAGCCACAAGCTTCATCTGTATTTACAGCTGCCCCCTATTGCTCAAATTACCTTCTGAGCTCCACCTCCTGTCAGATCAGTGGAGGCATTCGATTCTCACAGGAGCACAAACTTTACTGTGAACTGTTCATGTACGTGAGGGATCTAGCTTGTGAAAGCTCCTTAAGAATCTAATACCTGATGATCTGAGGAGGAATGGTTTCATCCCGAACCCACCCCCCTGTTATTGGAAAGGGGTCTGGATTCAGACCCGAAGAGAGAGTTCTTGGATCTCACTCTAAAAACAATTCAGGGCAAGTCCATAAAGTGAAAGTGAGTTTATTGGGAAACTAAAGGAATAAAATAATGGCTACTCTATAGACATAGCCGCCCTAAGGGCTGCTAGTTGCCCATTTTTATGGTTATTTCTTGATTATATGCCAAACAAGTGGTGGATTATTCATGCCTCGCCCTTGTAGACCTTATTGGGTAGCTTCCTGAGGTTGCCATGGCATTTGTAAACTGTCATGGCACTGGGGAAAGTGTAGCAGTGAGGATAACCAGAGATCACTGTCATGGCCATCTTGGTTTTGGCAGGATTTGGCTGGCTTCTTTACTGCAACCTGCTTTATCAGCAAGGTCTTTATGACCTGTATCTTGTACCAACCTCCTATGTCATCCTGTGACTTAGAATGCCTTAACAGTGTGGGAATGCAGCCCAGTGAGTCTTAGCCTTATTTTACCCAGCCCGTATTCAAGATAGAGTTGCTCTGGTTCGCATGCCTCTGACACCCAGCCCTACTCCTGTGCCAAAAAGTTGGGGACCACTGTGCATAATGCTTCACTATATATTTTTTAAAGTAGATTTCCATTTTACAGAAAAGGCAACTGAGGCTGCAAGGAGTATTTGTGAGTAGTATCTCAAGAGACAGGGTTGGGATTCAACCTGGGTCCAGGCCTTCCCATCGGCTTATGTGGCAACACTGACCAGCATATAAATGAGTCCACATAGCTGTACGCATCTTAACAGAAATCTTCCGGCAGAAGGTTCCAATAAAAATTGATACGTTTTTAACCAAAATATTGGAGTGTGTATAGATGCATAATGTCACAGTCTCAATATGAAAAATGTACAGATTTTGGTGAAATTTTACTTTGGAATGGAAGAAGCAGTAAGGCAGCTCCAGGAGACAAGGTTTATTACATTAAATTCATGCTGCAGAATCAAAAAGGAGGATGCTGGTGGAAGAATGCTAAAAGTTATAATTAAAACTAACATTGACACCTTGCTGGTGAGGACTCAGCACAGTGGAAAACATTTCTTTGTTCTACTCTCAATGCAGATTTTGCTTCTGAATAATGCAATTAAAATTTGTTTAGAATTTTGCCTCTATTTTTAAAAAATGTATCAAAGAAAAGAACATAGATGAGAATCTAAGGCATAGTACCTTGACCTGATTCTTTTTCTTTTTAATTAGAATTTGAAAATAATAGTTTTTTAAAATACATTCTTGATAAACAATCCTTCTGGTCATTGCAAATCCCCTTTCTTGGATATATTATATGTATTTAGTCAGTGGATTTATGCCTATTGTATATGAGCAATAGTCATCTCATCTTTACCTTGATTCTTACATTATGCAAACATGTAGAGACTTAAATCTTCCACTGAGGGGCTGGGGACAGGGGTAAACAAAGAATTAAAACAGGAAAGATGATCTTTCTGCTGTTTCTGTAACTATGCCAGCTGTTTGTGTCTTTAAGCAGAGACAACTGGTATACCAACTCTACATGGGCTGTAAGCTTCCTGAAAAGAGATTCTGATCCCTTCAGCCCTGGGGGCTTGCAGGAGGGGATGCTGCTAAGGGAGTTTGTTCTCTGAGACTGAGAGAAGCATCTTTCATTCACTTCTAGTGCTGTACAAATAGTATCAATTTTCCATTGTGTGCTAACTCTTAAAAGGTTTGAAAACAGTGACTTAGAAGATGCAGTTTTTGATCTGTTTTCTTAACAATTAAATTGCTAAAATTAATTTAACTTTCTAAATGCAGGATGATAATGTTTTCATGTGAATAAGCTTGACTTTACTTAATAAATTTCGTCTGTAAAAGTATAGTTCAGTGAGACCTGAAAAGGGAACATAACTGAAAGGAAGTGACACATTGCCTGAATCTCGGTAGGTAGTCAAGATATATTACCTTTCTTTCTTCTTTCCCTCCAAATCCTAATTTGTATCTGTGCTAAATGTTCACTAGTTTAAGTACTTTGAAGTCAGGCACCTTTTAAATTTATCCCAGTATCTACAGAGGCCAGAAAACTATATGATGCATTAAATCTTTCTTAAAAGGAAGACATTCACTTCCTTATTTAAGAATTTTTATATGCATTTTTTACATTTTAATTTTTTTCCAACTTCCTAAGAATTAGGGGACTACAGATGAAACTGTCAGTTTTCAATCTCACTGCATCCTTTCTTGTTACATCATTCACTGTGATTTCCCACCTCATTGAAATAATTCTCCAGTTTCTCTTGGGGAATCACAAAAATATTGCCTTTATGTTCTGGCTCTAAATTCTTCTGCAGAATACGGTTTTGATGGATAAACAAAGGTTTAAAATGGTGTCTTCTTTTATGTGTTTACTTAAAATGTTCAAAGTCTCAAGTTACTTAAGACTGCTATCACCTGAAGTAAGAACTAGTTATTCAGAAGGAAAAAAAGCAGTAGTTATTAATCCAAAGCTTACATGTGCAAATCTGTCAAGGAGGTTTATTTTTGTCATCGTGTTCTCTTTTGTGCCTTGTTTATGTTATATCATAAGGGAGCTGGAAATGAAATTTCCCAGTTACCTAAGAAAGCAAAGATTAACAAAATGATTATAGTTTTTCTAGTTTTTCAGAATATATTATAGTAGATCTTTTCTTGTTTTTAGTTTTGTTTTTAATCCTCCTCTCTTTTTATATTAACATTGTAAACTATGATTTTCTAGCCATTTTCAGGGAATGGCAATTTTTTTTCCTTTTTTGGCAAATAATAAAATTAGTTTAGAACCTTTGTTTCAAAGCAAAGCAGGGCTATGGTCTTGTACCTGCCTTTATTCTGGGAAAAGTGAAACAAACCAAACATTTTTTCCTGTTAACCTCAGTCTTGTCGTTGAAATGTTTGTACAGTAGCTGATCTCTGTTAGGCCCCCTCTTACCCTGAATAAAACTTCTATTTATAATGTCTATACATAATCCCAAAATGAAGGGAAGGGGAGAAGAAAATGCATAGAGCTTTATTTAGTCATCAGAATCAGAACCCAAAGTGAGCTTGTCAACCAGAAGAATGGGCAGTGGGTATGGCTGGTGAGTGTATTGCTCTCAGTATAAAGATAGCCTGTTTTCTGTTTGTGCCAAGAGGTAACCCTCAATCTGCTCATAGCCTATTCAGCAGGAGTGAACTGTCAATCACTATTGCTGTGCAGCTAGGAAAGTGTTTTAGGGTGGTCAGCTATTCCAGCTTCATCAGACAGTGAATAAGGCTGAATGCAGACATTTTCAAAAGCTTGTTGTAAAACTGAGGCCCATTAAAGAGAATAAACAGGTAACATCAGGGAGTTTTCAGCCCATGAAACGGGATTAGGCCATCTTAGGTGTGTATTCTGATCGCCTCCTAACTGCTCATCTTCCTGACACCAGCCTGCTCTCTATACTCTCTTCCACACTGACCTACTAAAAGCACAAGTCTGATGATGAAGTCTCAAAGACAAAGTCCCAAACTCTACTGTACACCATAAACTATTTCTTATAAGATTTCTCCCTGCCTGTGTCTTGACCATTATCTCCACCTACCACTCATTATTGCTTTAGCAATATCAAACTCTTTATAATTCTTTCAAGTTTGACATCTGTGTTTTTATTTTCTGGAAAGCCATTTGTCCTTCTGTGTTCCCAGGAGCCAGTCACTTCCTTCTTTGTGCTATCTTTGCACTTTTTACATATATTTTTAATTGTATCTGTCACAGTATATCAAGTTATTTATTGACAAGTCTCTGCTGTACTGCAAACTGCCACATATAGCCATGTGAGATTTTTCCTGTCACAACTACAGAGAACTCTGTTCACTTCGTAGAATGTATCACTTGTCAATGCGACAGGTCTGCCTTTACTAGTAGTTTTATAATAATAATAACTGCTACTTATTGGACACAGGCCAAGGTCGTCTCATTTTATCTGCACAATAAAATGATGAGTGAGCACCATTCCTACCTCCAGTTTATTGAGGAAACTGAAGAGCGTAAAGTGTAAGTGGCCTCAGGTCCCATTGTAGATTATGACTGCTTCAAAAGCAAGATCTGAGTCCAATTCTTCCACTATCTCTGGTGCCTAGCATAGTGTCTAGAATACAGGGTCAACCAAATACATGTTGAGATGAGTGAATAAATGAATACATGGGAAGCCTAAAAGAGAAGGTGGTAATTCTCTTCAGCTACTGGAAGGGCTTCATGGAAACCAAGACTCCTTTGGTCACATGAAAATCTGGAACGTTGGTTTAGGCAAAAGGGAAGTTGTAAACTCAAAGAATTTGAATACTGCAAGTAGGTCCCAGAATGAGAGCAAATTCTCTGCCATTCCTTCAACCATTGTCTGTTGAGCACCTACCCAATGTCAGGCCCCTGGGAGTTCGGGATACATTAGATCCCTCCCATCCTGGAGCTTATATTCTGGCAGAGGGAGACAAGTAATAAAAACAGACAAAGCAATTAAGGTCTGTAGCATATTAAGGCAATATGTGCTGTTGGGAAGAGGAAACTTAGAGAAGAGCAAAGGTGATGGAGACTAAGACTGTAGTGGTAAGTGGGAAATTTGGGAAGGAAACAGGGAAAATTGAGCAAGTGCTTAGAAGGTATGAAAAGTAGCCAGGGGAATATCAAGGGAAGAGCAAACTTGGCAGAAAGAGTGTTCCAGGAATAGTCCCTAAATTAAGAGAGTACCTGGAATTCTAAGAGACAGAGAGGAGGTAATTTACGTAAAATGAGGTTACCAGATAAGTACAGGATTCCCGTTGAGTTTCCATTGTGAGGTGTGACTGTTACAGTTGATAGTAAAGTATCTGTGGTCATATAAAATTATAAGTATTGCATGGAACATGGTTACACTTAAAAATTATTCATTTTTTAAATCTGATATTCATATGTAATGAATTATCCTGTACTTGCATTGCTCAATCTGGCAGCCCTAATCTGGATCAGAGTGAGAACAGAGGAAAGGTCTGTGTCTTGGGTCTCTGACTCTCTCTGCCCTTAGTTATTATTTTCTCACACACCAGTTCATCTTCCTCCATATGGAGGGAAACTTAAGGGCTTCAGAGCTGAATCCCACAAATCTTTCCATCAAAGAAATCTAATTCACATGCAGGGGAGGACTCTGAGTGACACAATATGAGCCAGGAACATTGTGGTAAACAGTACTAGGTACTGTGAGAGACTTAGCTTGAAACAATCACATCAGATGGGGCAGCTCCCAAAGGACCCGCATGACTGTGGCTGAGAGAAGAAAAAAGTGTGTAGAGGGACGTGGGCAGACACAGGATTTCCACAGTTTCACACCTCGTCAGCTCCATGGTCAGCTTAATCAGATCCTCTGGTGGTTAGGGACGACCATGATATTTAAATAAAATCCACGGTGAACCTTCCAAATTCAAAGGTTTAAATAGATTTGATATATATTGCCTACCTATTTTTATTTATTGGCTTAAAGTGTCATCTCTCAAATTATTATTTCATTAATTAACCCAATATTGTTCATAATTGTTTTAACATATACCAAGTGTCTTCAGGAAAAGATGTTCTACAAGCATCCTTAGTGATGAATGGGTAGAGCTTCCTAAAGCTGATCATTTCTCACAATAATCCTCCATTGTGATAGTCTGCATGTTGCTGATTACAATGTTAAGCTTCCTATCCTGACTTTTGCACTGCTTGGATGGACATAAATGTTCTAGCATAGAATTACAACCCCACCTGGATTACAGAAGTTGGAATCATGCCATAATAAAAAAATAACGTTTGTATGCCCTCAAGGGCCCGCACACCTGCAGTTTTCTGTCTCTCTCTCTCAAAAGTTTTGATAGACTGGTGACAGAATTCAAGCAATTTATCACCAGATTTTGCAATACATCTTGCCTGATAACTGCAATTACGAGGTGTCACCACTATAGCTGGCTCTCGGGGTGCTGAGGTGGAGAAGTCTCTGCGATGAAAGAAATTTACAAGCAAACATGGGAAAGAGAGTATTTTCCTGGCAGGATAAGAAAAGGGTGTGTGAGTTCTCGTGTTTAAGGTTGTGGGAGACTGTTTGGCTCCACACAGTTGGATAGAAATTGTGCCCAGGGGTCACAGTCAAAACCCATCAGAAACCACACATTATAGTTTGAAGTGTCCTCTCTGTGCTCCCTGTGGAGTCAGGGCGTCCTCATTTCATACATCATTTATTCATCCCATGAGGGGATTTCACAAAGGAATGGTCTGGAATAGTTATCAAGCTGCTTGTGACACTAGTGTGTGTGTGGGCCCTCTGTTTGGGGAACCCCATCTCAACCACTTAGGTTGTGTATCACCCCTTCTTTCAAGACAAACCAACTTGCTTGTTAATGTGTCTATGAAATGAGCCTTTACATTTCTCTGGAGACCTGCTCATCAGCAGTACCCAGAGTCATGTTTTTATTTGGTAATGTTGCTAGAATCACATTGACTGGAGGAGAATTGTGCCGGTCCTCTCTTGTCATGACATATAAACACATGCTGACACGCCGCAAAGAAGAAAACCATTTGCCGGCTTTGTCAGTATAACAGCTTCCTGAGCACTTTCACAGGCTCTTCTTAATGACTCCAGCCACGCATGGACTATTCCTCAAAGATGTGCTCATCAAAAATGCTAAAATCTATTGTGATACTTCAATGTTGAAACCACTAATCATCCGATCCTCAAGTGATCCTCGAGGTGTCACTGGGTGTTTCCAGGCAGGTGACAGAAAGGGCTCAGATGAAAATGATTTGCTTATACCCTTTATTTTGAAACACCAACATGCTGCCCAGTTCTTTCAAGAGGAGGGAGATTTCAAATAAACTACCCAAGGGCTCTATAAAGGTGAGATGTGAGATTTGTTGTTCTTGGGCATTAGGAGATACTGGCATCGTTTTCCTTTTTTCATTCAATTTAAGCACGACTCTTTGGAGCACCTGCTGTGTCCCAGGCACTGTGTGGGCACTGGGAAAAGATAGCTCCTATAGCCTCTCATCACGGTCTTGAGGGTAGAGGAGAAAACAAAACTTTTCAACCTGTAGTGATTTAACAAGTCCCTGCAAAGACTTTCTTCCCTGATGCTAGACCCGTTCGGCAGGGAAGTTTTTTTCTTTCCCAAGCCCCCAAAACATCTGACCCGCAGGGGGACAACACGGAGCTGCCTCGTCCTTGAGCTCTCTGTTTCTGCGCTCACTAAAGATAGCCCGAGGCAGGAGGAGCCCGGGACACTTTCCCAGGGTAGATTTGTTCTCTCTGTCCCTTAGCCAAGGCACCGTTATGGAGAGAAGAGGGTGGTTGTTGGGCTTGTTTGTAGGAATCCCTCCCCTCCCTGTCCTTTGTTGTCTGTCAACTCAAACTCCTACCAGGACACATTGGGAGAAAAGCTGTCACCATGAAAGGCTTCAGCTGCCTCGCAGCGCCGCGTCGATCTGCCAGCTCTCCCGGCCTGGGCACTGGCATGAACGCTGTGCTGCCATTTAGAGGAAAATGAAAGGGCGAAATGAATAGACTTAAGTCCTTTTACGTTTCCTTTTCAAGTACACCCCACCTCTAGGCACTTCCAAAATGGTCTCCTCAGGTTTTCCTCGCCTCCTTTTCTAGTAAGAAGACAATGGCTGAGAGAAGTAACCGTGCTGCTGAAACTTTGCAGGCGTCAGGACTGGATTTTCTATACAAATCCAGAATGCTACTTAACAGCGGAACAGGGAAATTTCCTCCTTTCACAATATTAATTTATGTAGGGCCTGCCCCAGTTTCCTTCCCCTGACTTAGTTTGAATTGCCTTATACTCACTTAATGAAATGCAGTTTTCATTTTCATTGTAAAGATCTTTGTGAGTTTAGGGGAGACAGGCAGAGGAGGTGGACTTGTCTATGCTAGGATTTCCCGACGTGGGGGTGAAGCGTGTGTGGGTTGCTAGAGCTCCTGCGTGGGAAGACAGGGAGAGAGGTTTTCCTTGTGTGCCTGAATGTTGCAGATCCTCTGTCTTCAGCCCTTTCAGTGGGCTGCTGATTTTCAGTTCACTCCCCTCTTCTCCTTTCTGGAGTAAGACATTGCCACTGGGCTCAAAAGAAACTTTGTTATTCAGGTCTTTTTGGAACAAAACATAGATCATCATTTAGCTACAACTTTAGACACCGCTTGTGTTAAAGAGAGAGGGAGAGGAATTAAGGATAAATTAGGGAGACAAGCATAAAATAACCCAAGCTTAATGAAATGTTGGTGGCGCTATGGATCACCTTTCATTTCCTCATAAGGTACACCTGTACCACTGCTGCAGGAAAGAGGTTTTTAAAAATAAATAGCCTTCATTCTTTTTATTATTGCACGGTTTCAGTTCTTTTATTTCCTCTGACTTACCAAGTCTTTTTATTACTGTGTTCTCATGTCATTTCCTCTAATATTCATGTTACTAAGCACTTCTTGGTAACCACAGCTTTGTTTATGATGAAAAATAATCTCGAAGGACAGAGCAGAAAGGAGTTCAAGGGTATTGTCGAAGTACTCCTTTGAAACTCTTCAAGAACCCACCATAGCCCCTTTAGCCCCCACTTTTTTGTACGCCACACTCCCCACTTACCCCGTCTAACTGATGGACTCAAACTTGAACCCCTCCTTCAGTGCTCAGCAAGAAATGACCCTCCTCTGCCAAACTTTGTGTGATTTTGCAGACACATGTTCCTGCTTCCTGAGCTCCCAAAGCATCCTGTGCAAGTATGCTGGGGATGTTGTCTTATACATCTCTCCGCAGTTAGATCAGCAACTCCTGAAGAACAGGAATGACGGTGTTTTTCATCTTCAGAGCTGTGATGCCTAGCACACAGTAGGGAGTCAGCAAGCGTTTCCAGACATGTTTAAATAGACTTCCTCCCACGTCTTTCTCACCCTTTCATTTGCCTTCATTTCTGCTAATTGACCCAGAACATTTCCTTTATCTTTATCTTGGCCCACTAAGATAAGGATGCCTACTAAGCCTCTTTGAGAGTTTGGTGGATAAGAATATTAAACAGACTGTATGTGAGTGTGTTGGGTGTTTTTACAAAGTGTGTACATAGATGGTAGTATCTTTACTGCTTTGTAAATTCGATGCTCTGAAGCATTTTCCTAGCCCAGAATCAGAATGGCAGACTCATATTATCCTTAGGCAATTTACTTAATGAATGTGTTGACACTCCTTTTTCTCCTGTGTGAAATTCAGGGATTGAACAAACATCTCCCTAGTTTCTCTTTCAGATCTAGAATGCTCATTGAGGATTAGCTTCATTGTGGGGCAGGTAAAGTTGGGCTGGGAAGCAGAAGTAAGATAACATAGACCCACTGAACCATCATGCACTTCAAGAAGCAAAATCCCATAAAGGGCCATTTTGATGAGTACTCATGGCTGCCAGCTGCGACTCCAGCCACAGTGACAGTGTCTGAGAGATAAATTGCCCTCCTCATTAAGAAGCCGAGTTGAGAAATGTACTGGGGTAAAGTCAGGGACAGAACATAGAGCACTGACAGTCTTCTCTTTTACTAACTGTAAATCATTTCGTTCCTTCACTTATGCTATCTAATGTGATAACATGATAGAGTCTACCTTTAAAAACCAATTTATTGAATTTGTTTCCATTAATTAATATTTGTCAAAATATACTAAACAGTTTTTTCTTGGTGTTGGTATTTTGGTGGATATCTTCTATTGGATTGGTGCAATTCCTTTTATATCATAAAATATTATATCAGTTTACTTTTATGTAATAAAAGGTACCCAAGAAGAAACAAAGTAGTAGTATGTAGTCACGACAAGGCTTAATATTTTTCTGATTTAGTTGTACAGACTTGTTTCAAGCTAGGTTTTTCAAAACCTAACCATATACAAAATGTCTAATATAATAGCATTAACCTGTAACATAAGTGATGGAAAGATTATTATTATAATTACACTTTTAAAAAAGATTGATCAAGGAATATATAGTTAGACTGTGCCAGGTCCAAAATGGAATAAAGATCTTGAGATATTTCCAGTGACATTGTACTTACACGTAAATTTGTTATGGCTTTCGCTGCTTTTTTTTGTTTGTTTGTTTTGATTTTTCCTTGCTTTCATTTTCTGAATAGTTACCTGTCAGAACATTAAAAACCGTAACAGAGACATGTTAATATAAACATACATTTCTTTTTATATATATTAAATGTTTCACATTTGCAATAAGATGCCATTTGGGATATTTCAGTTTTGCCCTAATGTTTTGAGACTCCATTTGGAAGATTTTGGTAATAGAGGTGGTTTATCCATCCTGCTGTTTTGTGTCTAAATGCTACATGACTGGTTAAGAAAAACATGCAAATTTTATTTAAATGTGCTTGACCTTGGCAAATTCATACATATTTGTTGTTGTGGCTTTGTCCTTTGTCAACTGTAGCTGTACCTCCCTTTCTCTCCTTTTTTTTTTGACACCCTGAACAAAAGCTGCACTCATGCTACTTTGGACTCACTGCCAAATTCAGTTTCTTTCTGTCAAGTTATAATGTTTTAAATTCTGAAGAGATTCCTTTAAGGATGAAAATTTATGTGTATAGCCTAATTTATTTTTAAGAAAATAAATTACTAAACAGCGAAAATGTGGAGATTACGTATTATTACTTTATTCTATATTTATGACTCCTCTTCTTACCCCACTCTGTCTTCCCTTTATTCCTTTCCCTTTCAAGCACTCCATCAGTTCCTCCTTCCCCGGCTTTCTGGGCCCCATTTGCTATCAAGCATAGCAGCTTCTATGATGCATTCTATGATGAAGTGACATGGGATAATGAACGGCCTAAGTTACAGCCTGCTCCATGCTGGCCTCAGGAAGCAAACCTCACTATTTACCTAAAACTCCACCGGTAGGAGAAAACTGACTTGGGATTAATTACACATAAAGAACATTTGTCTTTCCAAAGTAGCAACTATTTTTGTCTGTGGTTGCATGCGTATATGATTTCAAAGCCACTGTTGTCTTACAAATGTCAAAATTTTTGTTCTGTTGCTTGTTTTTAGGAAAAAAAAAAAGCATTAGGATCTGAATTCAGCAGTTAGGAACCTGGTAATGACTTTCCTCCATAGCTGGCTTGTCTCAAGAATGCTCAATAACAAGACAAAGAAGCAGCACCAGGATTGGGAAGACCAGACAAACTTAAGTGAAATTGTCAGCCCCCCAGGGAGGCATTAATAGTTTATTGGGTATGGAAGATGCATAGCAAAGTAAAGGAAGAAGGCTAGTAACCTTTAACATTAAGAAAAAGTAACTATTATTATGACCAGTGTAGCATGAAGCACAAACAGAGTATTCTCAGGACAGCAAAACATAACGTGTAGCCCACCAGAGAAATTAATAAAATGAAAGCACCGTTTCTTGCAGATGGATATGTAGGAGAATAATGGTGTGGGGCTGTGCTGAGCTGTCATGCATCAGATACTACATCTGTTATGGAAATCAGGGGAAGTGGGGGCCTTTTGTTCATGCGAGAGCCCTCCCAATAGGGATTTGGCTGGAGTAGATTTTCTTGTTATTAAACATGATTTCTAGCTAGTTGAGAGCAGATGCTTCTGCAGCATTTGGAACTAATAACCAACCTTCAAGTGTATGCCACCCCTTCAAGAGGCTGGTACTGCCGGAGACACCAATTTCAGCTCAAAGATAATGTGTTCAGTTCAGTTTCTGCTTTGCACATGAATGACACTGACACCAGATGAGCCTTCTGGCCTGGAGTTTGCTGGAGACAGTAAAACAATGACACTGGCCCTAAAGAGATCACATTGTAATGATTCCTATTTTTACCTCAGTGCAAAGGTTGAAGCTTTCCAGGTATATTTGAGAGGGACGATTTAAAGTCAAGTCAGCAATGTGTGGGACTTTAGTTGGAGAGCAGGGAATTGGGGTAGAGGGAAATGTGCAGACTCATACTGAACTTGGCCGGTACTCCCAGCCCATACCCTTCCCAGGCTCTGACCTCTGAGCTAGAACTTTTGTTAAATAATTCATGAGTCCACAGGTCACCACCTAATTCACTGAAGAAGAGCATGTCTACTTGACAAACCACCCAAATTAAACTGCTCCACATCTTACTCTTGAGTTTCAAAGTTTCTGTCACAATGCAACACATTAATTTTACAAATAAAAAACCCACAAAGTTTCGGCATTAATTCTCTTCTAACCATTATAAATGGTTGTTTCCAAAGAAGAAATAAACATTTTAATCAGTCTTTGCAGTTATAAATAAAATTTAAATTAAAAAAGCATTACATCAAAACTTGAAGTCAATACCTAAAAAATAATTCCAAAATGCGAAGACTAGGGACAGCAAAGTATTTTTACATTTGACGGGTGTTCATATTTATTGTTTTAACATAAAGTTATAGGTATAAGTAGAGATGTAATAGATATAGTTATAGATAGTACTTTTACCATTCACCTCAGAATGTTTTCTATTCCAAAACTATCCAACTTTCCTGTAGTTAGAACTTACTGCCCTAGAAACTAGACAGTAATTCTGGAATGGAACCTATGCCAACTGTAACACAGCTTGAAATGGAAGCATACTAGGCATTTCTAACACAGAAGTTATAGTTTGTATTTTGTTGTTGTAATTTTGTCCAAGTTGTAAACGCTGTGTCTTGAACTTGCTTAACTCCTTGTTACAGCTTGAAACACTGTTTCTAGGGATGCGAATTTTGGCTGTCTCTCCTAATTTTTCGCCTATGGTTCTACGTGGCCTGCCTCAACCTGTTGAGTTCCTGAATGCCTCATAGGATTTCCTCTTTGAAACAGATTTAGTTTGATATACAACTAATAACCCACCTCAGGCCTCTGTCCAGAGCTCTTTCAGATGAATTGAATGCAATCAAAATATTTGGTTGATGGACTAAATCTGTTCTTGGGGAATTTGCTTACCCATTCATAGGTAAGCCATTTGTAACAACATCTTTCAATGTCACTACATAAACAGGTACTGAATAAACCAAGAATGTAATAACAACAATAATTTTCATTAGTAAGTTGCTTTCAGTTTATCATGTGCTTTCAAATGTTTCATGGAATTTAATCTGATCTTATCAGTAGGAGAAGACAATAGGTGAATATTATTACCTGCATTTTACAATTAAAGAACAGGACCTGAGGCAGGTCACAGGCACACTGGCTATCACACAGCTAGAAAGTGCTGAAACTGAACTTCTGACCCAGAAAAAAAATTCATTAAAGTAATTTTTAAAATGTTTTATATCATGTTACTTTGAAAGTGCAATTGATTATTTTTCTGAAATCGTAGTTAGAATTCTTGTTAAAATATTCAAGACAAATAAGATTCACCAGCACTTTTGAAACTAACCATGTCTTTCTATAACAGCTGTGTTTTTGCCATATTTTTTTGGCATGTATGAAGGGATACTGAATGTAAGAAAGCTTTTAAAGGAGATGTAAACCTGGACATTCCAGATACTTGTGATACATAAAAGCGTGGCAGGTATATATACATTTGTATTATTATTTTTCACAAACAGGGTTGTTAACCCTAATGCCCTGGCCAACTTCCAGATAACGGATTACAATTTGCCTTGCTAAAATTCATTCCCTGCTGCTTTAATTAGATATGGTCTTTTCCCCTCCCTTAGGCACAGTCTGCAGAACTGTTCTGTCCTGTCAACCAGCTGCTATCACTCCCTGTAGGAGGATAAAGTGATTCTTCTAACATCAAGAGACAAAGCAATAGCCACAAAATTTCATTTCAGAACAATATGTGTACTGTAATAATGATGATTAATATTTTTTAAAAAAATTAAATCACAAAATGAAAAAGAAGCTTTTAAGATTATCCCTTTAAGCTGGATCATGGAGGGGCCACATCCCCAGGAAACCAGAACACCAAATTAATTTAGCTAACTCTGCTTTTAAATCCACCCAATTCTGCCTCCATCAAAGTCAAACCAATTGTTTTTGTATGCAATCTGCTAATTTGATTAGCTGTCATATATACATAGCAAGAAAGTTCAGCATAGTCCTAATTATTACCATGAGAGTAAATAATTTGAAATTCTCTACTAACATCCTAAATTTAATAAGTAAGCATTATTTAAATATTTGAAACCCATATATACCAAGGACCAAGAAAACAGAGAAAGAATTAAAAAGAAAAGAAATGTTCCATACTTTGCCAGTGGATCTCTGATGAAAATGAAATATTCATAACATACTGCTGTAAAACAGTTTTCATGGGATTATGTGGGAAAGTCTATATCCCATATGGTGTTTCCAGACTGCCATCCCAAAGAGCTGCCATAAGGTGAAAGCTAGCCTGACAGAGGCAGTGCCCATCTGTATCTGGAGGTGCCACTGCCACCCACAGAGCAGATCTCCATATCTGGACATGTCTCAAAAGCTGGACATTCTTCCCTGAGCCCACACAACGACTATCCTTTGCTTTGCTGTTGAAATTGCTATATCAGACTCCACCTCTCAGTTCACATCAATTCCTGTCTCCCCTGCTGCAAAAAGAAATTCCACTTTGGATTTCTTCAGTCATACATACATGTCTCTGGATTCCTGGTATTCATAGTAACCTTCACAATTCACACACTTCTCTTTCTCTGTTTCACTTGAGCCATTTCTCTCTTGCATTCCTCAGGAACCACGAGGGTAAAATTTGAAAGTGGGAGTTACCATTCTTTAGGAACTTTATATTCTCATTCAGAAATTGGAAGTTGACACATTGCTTAAGTCCATGGAGTTTAAATGCTAAACGTTAAAAACTTGGTATGTTTATGGCATCTCACATGGAGCCTATCTTGGATGCTTTGTGTTCAAGAAGGTTATCATTAAATAAAAGGGGCACACCCACTGTGGGGCAATGCAGATGGTGGGGATTGTGGGAAACTGGAGGGCTCATTCCCGAATGAAAATGGCAGCTTCTACTCAGTACTTTTTAAATTTGTATATTACAGTAACTAATATAAAATTTAAGTAATTTCATCAAAGTCAAGCTAAATGGAAGTATGGCCTCCAACATATATGACATGTCCTCAAAAGAAAGATTAGACGTTATGTTGACGTTAAATTAAGCTCAATGAAAGAGCAAGCTAGAGAAGAGTCTAACTTCTTCAGTGATGGAAAATTGGTTTACCCAGTCATCCAACATAAGTAGGAAGTCCCCTCAGTCGAAGTCCTATGAACGGGATTGATTCATCATATGAAGGACAAATTAGATTACTCCTGAATCTAAGACAGGATTCTAAGCCTAGGGACTTTTCCAACCAGATCAAGATTCTTTTCTCTTCATCATTGTTAATTTAATCCTCTATGAAAGACATTTTTCATAGTGTCTGATGAAGCAGAAATATATAAAATGAGATTGAGACTCATGATTTTATCAAATAAATGACTAATGAATTATAAAAATAAAGAATAAAAACAACTGTTACTGGTAACACCAGAGTGGCTGTCAGGAGACCTGATTCCTTGGCTCTCAACTCACCATATATGTGTTCCGGGACAACCCATTTAATGTTTCTTTGTATGTTTCAGGTTTTTTTTTTTTTTTTTTTTTTTTTGAGACGGAGTTTCGCTCTTGTTACCCAGGCTGGAGTGCAATGGCGCAATTCTCGGCTCACCGCAACCTCCGCCTCCTGGGTTCAGGCAATTCTCCCGCCTCAGCTTCCCATGTAGC
>CAUYOR010051265.1:0-10636 GCA_963573925.1 Callimico goeldii | reverse complement strand
TTGTTACCCAGACTGGAGTGTACGATCTCGGCTCACCGCAATCTCCGCCTCCTGGGTTCAGGCAATTCTCCTGCCTCAGCCTCCTGAGTAGCTGGGATTACAGGCACGCGCCACCATGCCCAGCTAATTTTTTGTATTTTTGGTAGAGACGGGGTTTCACCATATTGACCAGGATGGTCTCGATCTCTTGACCTCGTGATCCACCCGCCTCGGCCTCCCAAAGTGCTGGGATTACAGGCTTGAGTCACTGCGCCCGGCCTCTTATTTATTTATTTTTTTTAGTCAGTGTCTCCCTCTGTTACTCAGGCTGGAGTGTAGTGGTGTAATCACAGGGCGCTGCAGCCTCAAACTCCTGGTCTCACACCATTCTCCTGCCTCAGCCTCCTGAGTAGCTGGGACTATAGGTACATGCCACCACTTCCAGCTAACTTTTAAAATTCTTTGTACAGTCAGGGTCTCACTGTGTTGCTGAGATTACAGGTGTTAAAAATGAAGATAGTGTTGCTTGTTTTGTACTTCTCAATGCAACTAACCTAAAACCTTACACACAAACTTGTTGTTAGAGACAGGGTCTCCCTATCACCCAGGCTGGAATACAACGGTGTGATCATGGCTCACAGCAGCCTCAATCTCCCAAGCTCAAGTGACCCTCCTACCTCAGCCACCCAAGCAGCTGGGACTATACGTGTGAGCCCCCATGGCTGGCTGATTCTTAAATGCTTTGTACAGATGGGGATCTCACTTACGTTACTTTGGCTGATCTCAAACCCCTGAGCTCAAGTGATCCTCCTGACTCAGCCTCCCGAAGTGGTGGAATGAGCCACCATTGCCCATCCATAGATTTCTTTTTTCCAAATATCACTGTGGGAAACTGAGAGTTCCTTCACTGCTGATTCTTCTGAGAATATACATCATTGTGCACATGGGCTTCTCTATATGCAAAGCTTTATTTTGGGGGGAAAAGTGAATGTGTTCAGAAGGCTTGTATTCTACTAGGTATTCTAACAAAACAATGGGGCTTGGTTTTGTTTTTTCTTTTCCAGATGGAGTCTTGCTCTGTCGCCAGGCTGGAGTGCAGTGGTGCAATCTCGGCTCACTGCAACCTCCGCCTCCCAGATTCAAGCGATTCTCCTGCCTCAGCCTCCCAAGTAGCTGGGACTACAGGCATGAGTCACCACAACCAGATAATTTTTGTGTTTTTAGTAGAGACGGGGTTTCACCATGTAGGCCAGGATGGTCTCCATCTCTTGACCTCATGATCTGCCTGCCTTGTCCTCCCAAACTGCTGGGATTACAGGCATGAGCCACCGTGTCCAGCCAATGGGGCTTGTTTTATCTCACTGTGGTGGATTCAAGATTGCCACTTTTCTTCTTTTTTTGCTATCCGTTCTGTGAAGAGGTGTCAGCTATTTTCTCTCTCCTTAAATCTGGGCTAGCCTTACCATTTGCTTTGACCAACAGAATGTGATAGAAGTGATGCTGCTCCAGTAACAGGCTTGGGTCTTAGGAAGCACTTTCTTTTTCCCTTGGAGTCCTACGTCACCACCTTAAAGAGACTCAAGCTATTCCTTTCTAGAAACGACATTGAGATAAATGCCCAATGCTTCATCACCTGTCCCAACCATCACAACTAATGTATCACGTAAGCAAGGTGATGCCCAGTGCACAGACACTCTGTCTCAGTACAACTTGGAGCTGAATGCAGCCACATGAGGAACACATCATACCACAGTAAAAAAAAATGAGCTGCCTGTCCAGCACTGCCCAAATCACACAACCATGAGCAAATAAATGTTTTAAAACCCACTCAATTTGGGGGTGGTTACACAACAGGTAATAAATACACTTACCTGGGGGTATTCCCCATCTTGCACCAATAAGCATTTTGTTTGCTGGAAGTCCTATCATCCTGGTTTTGTATGGTAATCACAGTTTAAGAAAACATAGCAAAGTAGCTGTGACTTACGATCATTTGTAAACTCTGAATTCTCAGTAATGTTCTCCTGGTAGATTTTTCATATGGGAAATTTGAGTTGCCCTCGTCATTTCAAGATGCTTTGGCATTTGGTTGTTTACTGTGTGCACACGAAATCATCTGGTGTTGAACCATGGATCAGATGTAACTGGAAGCCTTGGGAAGCACTGAGGCCAAGTCTGATAGGATTTTTGCCCCAAATCACTTGAGGAGAGGAATTCGAGACCAGCCTGGCCAACATGGTGAAACCCGTTTCTACTAAAAATACATAAATTAGCCAGGCATGGTGGTGCATTCCTGTCATCCCGGCTACTCAGTTGGCTGAGGCAGGAGAATCACGGAGCTGGCAATAAGTCAAGATCGCATCCTGCACGCTAGCCTGGGTGACAGAGTGAGACTCCATCTCAGAAAAAAAAAAAATTTGCCCACAGAAGTTTACATGCTAGAAGCTGGGTCTTGACATATGGGATAAGAGTGTTTTCAAAATGTGTACACAAATCCTTGGCTACTCCTTTCTCCAAATGGTGGAACCTAGTTCACCACCTCAAGTATAGGCTGCCCTTAATGACTGTCATTTCTAAGAAATAGAATGTGCCTCAGCCTCCTGAGTAGCTGGGATTACAGGCACGCACCACCATGCCCAGCTCATTTTTTGTATTTTTAGTAGAGACGGGGTTTCACCATGTTGGCCAGGATGATCTTGATCTCTTGACCTCGTGATCCGCCCACCTTGGCCTCCCAAAGTGCTGGGATTACAGGCGTGAGCCACCGCGCCCTGCCTTAGATGTTAATTTCCTCAAAAAACATTAATTTTAGTTCAGAGAGGGCAAATGATTCCATAGCCTGTGCCACTTTTAATCCACCAGCAGTAGCTGCCTAAAGCACAGCACTGAACGGTATTGATGGTAACTGTACTCCTGTGACTGCAAAGCAAGGGAAAGAAAGCACACGTGCTGGGAATCTTCCATCCCTATAGATAATGAAAAGTTCCAACACATTAGATAAAAGCTGGAGAGATGTTTCCTTATTTAGTAATTAGTTGCTTGGAATCAGTAAGAGAAATTAGCAGCCAAAACCTAATCTATGGTTCAGCACCTTGCTATACTACCATTTGTTATCGAAAGCAAAGGTATTTGAGTGCTGGGGTGAAGCCGGCATAGGGAAAGCTGATATTCTTAAATATGTACTATGTGCAAAGCCCTTTAAATTCATTATCTCATTTAATCCTAATCACCTGAGAAACAGGTTTTATTTCTATTTGGTAGATGAAAAAATTTCGTCTCGGAGGGCTTAATTTTAAGTTATTCAAATTTGCACAATTGAAACTCCAAATATGAATGACTCCAAAGTCTATATTCTTCATGCTACTCTAAAAAGCGTCTGGTCTATGAATTCGTACAGAATATAGAAAGACTGTCCTCAGTCCAGCAGGCCCAAATGACAAAATATAATTGAATATAACTGGTAACATTTTTCTTAGTAAAAACATAATTGTTTCGGAGATATGTATGTATGTATGTTTGTTTTTGAGAGACGGACTCTTGCTCTGTCACCCAAACTGCGGTGCAGTGGCGCGATCTCAGCTCACTGCGACCTCTGCCTCCTGTGTTCAAGTGATCCTCCTGTCTCAACTTCCCAAGTTGCTGGGACTACAGGCAAACACCACCATGCCCAGCTAATTTTTGTATTTTTTAGTAGAGATGGGGTTTGGCCAGGTTGGGCTCAAATTCCTGACCTCAGGTGATCCACCTGCCTTAGCTTCCCAAAGTGCTGCGATTACAGGCATGAGCCACCACGCCCAGTCTTGTATACAATTCTTAAGAAAATATCTATGACTGACAGAAAAAGACACATCCAATACTGTGACATGAAGTTTTCAATAATAAAAATACATATACATATATATATACACAAACACACATACACACACACACACACACACACACACACGCACGCACACACGTTGGCCACAGTGGCATGGTGGCGTGCGCCTGTAATCCCAGCTACTCCGGAGGCTGAGACACTAGAATCACTTGAACTCAGGAGGTAGAAGTTTCAGTAAGTCAAGATCACACCACTGCACTCCAGCCTAGGCAACAGAGGGAGACTCTGTCTCAAAAACAACAACATCATATACATATATATAACAACACAGTATATCTATATTTGTGTGTGTGTGACACGCATATACTGTGTTTCCAGAGGTTCTGTAAGTTAGAAACTAGGATGCATTTTCTACAGATTTAAGCTTCCCACTTACGAAACATGAATAATAAAACGTCCTCAAGACCTTATATTTTAATTTCCCTGTTTCAACTAGCTGCTAACAACAGTTTTTCAAACAGAAGTAGTTCTCTAAGTCAGCTGTTAGGGTTCAAATGCTGAAGTGTGCTAGCACTAAAATAAAGTCACCAGAGTAAGAAAAAAGTTTCAAACCATCAGTTTATCACTTGCATATTAACAATAATAAAAATAAGGATGTGCTGACAAAAGAATTTTAGTTTTTCTGTATCTGGACAGCTATTACTGAAATGCTCATTTTGACATAGAAGATGCAGCAGGATATGGAAGACACCAGAACAAAGCACAAAAAGTGAAAATGTTCAAAGTCATTTTCTTCCTTCCTTGCAATATTATCACACTCTTCGGTAACTAATGGCAATAGCTTAATAGGCTCCTGTATTAACAATTTAGGTTTATGTCACAAATACCTTTATTAAATAAATTTTAAAGTAACGATGCATTGCCTACATTAAAGAAAATCAGTAGCAATTATAAAACAAGTCAACAGGTAGTCGTGCATCTAAATCTGATGTTATATTCAAAAATAGAGAAATCCACCTGTGCTTTACTTATATTTGGGGGCGCATCAAGAGGACTCCATGGCATACCATTTTCCCCATCTTACACTTCTTCAATCCCTTGGCACAGATCCAGGGTTTTCTAGTGGCAAAGTACCACATCCACTGCAGGCTACTTACCTGAAGGAAGATAGGCTACTTGCTCTTTTCCCCAGAGGTCACTCCCTCACTCACTCTTCCCTGACCGTCTACAACCTCGGTTTAATCATAAGTTACGCTTTTTAAACCCATCGTACATCTGCACACACACTACGTCGAAGCATGTTAACATTGATAACTGCTACAGTTTCAACATTTATTAATATAAAAAAGGGCAAGTAGTCATAACTGAATGAATATAAATGTCAAATTATGCAAATGTCAGTTTGAGTGAGATCACTGTTTTTGAATTCCAAGATGTTTAATGTAAACTGTTTTCATAAAAACTAATTATGAAACACAAAGACAATAGAAATATAAGTTATTTATTAATCGATCCACTTACAAAGCAGGTGGCTTAATGCAAGCTTACTGACATCTTCACATATGATCCATGGGAACATGTCCTCCACATACAGACAGTGATATTACTGACTGGATGCATTTGCAATCTGGGGCATATTAAGTATATTTAAACAAATAAAATTAGGCTATCCTGTATATGAAAGTATCTTGATAATAATATGCATCCTGAAGTGGATTAAAACTTCCTCCAAAGGAGAAATGTTAGTAGGTTAACTTAACTTTATACTCTACATTATGCAGTAAATCTTAACTATAGAAATTAAAAACTTTAAATCAGTGATCGACTCTTGGTAATGTATGAAGTGGGAGTATATAACCATAGCAACAGTAGGTTGACAGTATAATTTGTGCCTCACAGTATCTGCAGATTTACTGTTTTCAAGTTTAGAGAGAAATAAAACAAGAGACATGTAGATTCAGCTGACTTTATTTATCTTTAAACTAATAAAAATCCCTTAAAAGTGACCCTGGGACCTTTAGAAGTTCTATGGATGCACAGATACCTGCCAAAGACTTAAATTCCAAATCTTAACTTAATGTATCTACAAAATCAATATAAGCAGATATCTTAACTTTTCGTGCTTAGCAGAAGACAACAAATTCTACATGTCTTTTTCAATTTCCCTAAAATTTTGTTAAATCTGCAAGTATGTACAATCTAGCTAATTGAAATTAATATTTAGTGTTCATCAGAGCTGTTTCACAGCAGCAAAAACTGAATCAGGGAAATAAAATTCTAAATGATGTAGGAAAAAGATAAATGCAATCAGAACAGCAGTCTAAATGTATGATATGAATATTCAACTCTTATCTGCTTCGTGTTGAAAGGAAAAGGATACACCAACAAAGTCTGTACTGATCTCTCTGGTGATGTGACTACCACCTGCATCTGATTCAATGTGGGTTGTGTTCTGTTCCCAGTATTAAGGGTGGTATTGAACTCGGAACTCCATATAGTAAATATACAGCAGCCATTTTGTCCTAATTAAGGAATGTCTTAATACACAATATTATCATTTTCTAGAGGATCTTTATACATTAAACTAAAGTACATGGTTGATTAAATTAAAGGTTAGTAATGGATAAAAAATTCATAATTATCAAGGCTTGGTACTATGTAAAAAAACAAAAATACCACAAAATTCTACTTACTAAAGCAGCTAATCTTGCCTGCAAGTTTAGGGTCACAAGCCCATAATATGTGCAAAGAAATGCAATACAAGGAACCATGCAAAAATACAGTAAAATGATACAGGAAAAAAGTCAAATCTAGGGAAAAAAAGCTTTCATAAATACAACAAAATCAACTGTATACATAAACTGAAGGTCTAGCATTAGTTGTACCATATAGCAGAGCCAGCACTCTTAAGTTCAATGCTTCCAAATCTGCGCAGGTAAGTCATGCCATCTTTGGTTGACTGCAGTACCAGGAAAAATGGGAATGAGAGGGAGGGCAAGAGTTCAGAAACATGGTGTCAACTTTCACTTGGCAGCTGGGCCTCAATGTCCACTCTGCATATGGGGCACTTCTTATTGGTAATCAACCATTGGTCAACACACACTTGGTGGAAAAGGTGCATACATGGAAGACGTCTATTATTGGCAAGAAAACAAAAGGCAAAAATTAATTTTACAATAACTGCATGCTGTATTTAAACAAATTATACATGTAATAATTCAATAATGTTTTAAGTTACTAAGCATCCTCCTCTTCTATAAAGAAACACATAGATTAAATTAGCACTCTGGGCAATATAATATATAAATGACCAAGATAACTTTCAAAGCTACAGAACAAAATTATATAAAATCTTAAAAATTGTAAGAACACAAAGTAAAATGGCAGTTATTCCAGTTTTCTTGTGGTACAGGAGCTGCCAGTGCACTGCAGTTAGCAGTACGTTACTGGCCACATACCAATGCAAGTATATTTTTAATTATCAAATCATCACTGTACTTGCAGTGCCCTTTAAAAATACATATTATCTCAAATATGTATTTATTATCTCATTTAATTCTCTCAAAATCATTAGAATTCATGTGGCAAATATAGAGTAACTATGCTCTCCACACTAAGAAATGTCTTCCTGTGCAAAGCTATTTTCTATCAAGAAGATCTTTATACATTAAACTTAAGAACATAACTGATTAAAGGTGGGTAATACTCTTTTCATGGAATAATTGTTATATACACTTAGTACTGTGCCACTGTTTCACAGGTGGGTTCAAAGGAGATGTAATGATTTTAGTTTGTTTGCATCATGCCAAATTATCCATTAGAAATTTGAGAAATAAAGCCTCCAAGCAAGATAGGGTAACATTAAATCTGAGCATTAACAGTGGGATAAAAGTTACTGACTCATGTCCATTTCTACTTCTATCAACTGTTAAGAGTTTTTATACCCTTCCAGACTTTCTAATAGTTTGCTAAAATAGTTTAAAAAAGTATCCCAATTATTCCCTGAACAGTATTTTCAATACTGTAAAAGCAATTAACTTCCAAATTTATAAACCTTCATTAGAAACACAGTGTGCAAATAACCTTATTTGTGGAATGGTAGACAGTATTTTTCTTCTCAGCCAACTGAAGAAGTATGACAAAATTATCTTTACAAGGCAAGAATGTAGGGCAAGAATTAACATGGTTCTATTATATATAATATAGAATAATTATAACATAGAAAAATGTAGGACAAGAATTAACATGGTTTTATTATATATAATATAGAACCTGTTTCATATGGCATTATGCTACATTAAAAAAATAGGAAGAAAACAAAGAAAATGCCTAAAATTAATATAGGATTAGCATACTAACATTTTCTTTTTTTTTTTAATTTATTTTTATTTTTTTCTGTTTTTTAGCATACTAACATTTTCTAAACTACAAAGGTGCAAGAAGGGAATAGTCCTACTAGTTTAGAGAAAATTTTAAGACAAAACCAGTTTATGAAAGATGCTATAGCCACATGAAGTGGCTAATGCCTGGAATCCCAGCACTGTGAGAGGCTGGGGTGGATGGATGGCTTCCGCCAGGAAGTGAAAGGGTGCAGTGAGTTGAGATTGCTCCTTTGTGCTCCAGCCTGGACGACAGAAAGAGACCATCTCAAAAAAAAAAAAAAAAAAAAGAACAAAAAAGGATGCTGTAAAACAAACTGCCTAGGGCTAATCTGAATCCCTGTTTAAGTTTTGGAGAATACATTTTAACAACTTTCTATGACCTCCAAAGCCACTCAAATTCTCATTTCTGCAAGACTTACACAAGACAATTTTGACTACAAAACGTGTGGCCCTAAAATAGGCAGTATATTTCCCACTCCCATGTTGGTGACACAGAGACGTTAATCTTTTATTGTCTCACTCACGAGATGAAGCCGTTTCTACGTGCTAAAGATGGTAACGGTACATGCGAAGAGTAACCTTTGTTTGGCTTCCAGTTTACTTTTACCTTCTTCTAGAGACTGGGTCTCACTCTGTTGCCCAGGGTGGAGTACAGTGTGGTGTGCTCATAGCTCACGGCAGCCTTAAACTCCTGCTTGAGCTATCCTCCTGCCTTAGCCTCCTGGGTAGCTGGGACTACCCATCACATATAAGTACACACCATCACATATAAGTAATTGTTCTATTTTCCTTTTTTTTGTAGAAACAGAGTCTTGTTATGTTGCCCAGGTTGGCCTCAAACTCCTGGCCTGAAGAGATCCCCTGGCCTTGGCCTCAAGAAGTGCTGGGATTACAAGTGTGAACCATCATGCCTGGTCTAATCTACTTTTCAAATAAAATCCCCTGTACAGTTTTGACAACGGATTTTAGATAATTAGCATCTAGTTACCTCACATCTTCACCTTCCTCTAAAATAGACAAACAGATAGTGCACTTTTCCTCTGTGTCTTCCTCAGTCCCTTCTTCCCCATCTTGTTTGCAGTGCAGTTTCCTCTGTGAGAACCAATCAGTTGTTACCTTATTAGTAGAGACGACATTATTGAACAACTGAGTAAAGTCTGTGTTTACTTGAAAAACAAAACAAGAAACAAAACCACATATTCACCCACACTTATTTCCCAGGAAGACTGTCGTAAATCAACGGATAAATTTAACGACTATCGTCAATTAATTATACTTTGAAGACCCTCTAACAATCGGGATCCAAAGCAAAATCAAACTTAACAGAAATCCATTCACTTGAAAACTATTACTTTTAATCCACAATGAGAATGATACACAAAATAAACTCTATTTTTATCCTATCATGAGCATAGATAAGTAAGTTTTATTTTACTAGTGAATGTTTCAAATAACATCCATTAAGTTAATGTGAGTTACAGTATTTAGCTTGGACAGCTGAAAACTTGAATGTACTGTAACACCTCAGTACGCTCAGAAATAGACGAAAAATACAAAGAATAGTAATTTTCATGGTTTATGATTATTCTCTGCATAGCACAGGGAGTCTCCAACCCCTGGGCTGCAAACCAGTACCCAGCTGCACAGCAGGACGTGAGTGGCAGGTGAGCAAGTATTGCTGCCAGAGCTCTACCTCCTGTCAGATCAGCGGCAGCATTAGATTCTCATAGGAGCATGAATCCTATTGTAAACTGCGCATGCGAGGGGTCTAGGTTGCATGCTCCTTGGGAGAATCTAATACCTGATGATCTGAGGCGGAATAGTTTCATTATGAAACCATCCACCTACCCACGGAAAAACTGTTTTTCATTAAAACAGGTCCATGGTGCCAAAAAAGGTGAGGACTGTTAGCACTGAGCATTATTTGTTATAAGACACTTAGTTAACATGTCTACTCCCTAACTTCCAGATACTGTATAATACTATGCAAGAAATTGAGGGCAGAGGAGAAGAAAAAACGTCAATAAAATGTCTTTCAAAATAAATTGCTAGTTAAAAAAGTGACAGCACTGTCCTATGATGGAATTCTGTATAAGCTTACGACAAGGGTGATCTGTGGGAGCTGATATGGCATGAAAGGCAATCTGCAAACTGTGTGGTTATCTCCTTTGTGTTATTTTTTGAAGTAGACAAAATATATACACAGGCCGGGTGCGGTGGCTCAAGCCTGTAATCCCAGCACTTTGGGAGGCCGAGGCAGGTGGATCACGAGGTCAAGAGATCGAGACCATCCTGGTCAACAAGGTGAAACCACGTCTCTACTAAAAATACAAAAAATCAGCTGGGCATGGTGGCGCGTGCCTGTAATCCCAGCTACTCGGGAGGCTGAGGCAGGAGAATCGCCTGAACCCAGGAGGCGGAGGTTGCGGTGAGCCGAGATCGCGCCATTGCACTC
>CAUYOR010051260.1:0-25474 GCA_963573925.1 Callimico goeldii | reverse complement strand
GCAGCAACATGGATGCAGCTTGAGGCCATTATCCTAAGTGAACTAAAGCAGGAACAGAAAACCAAGTATTGTGTGTTATCACTTATAAACAGGAGCTAAACACTGAGTACATATGGACAAGAATAATAGATGCCGGGAATACTAGGGAGGAGAATAAAGGCTGAAAAACTATTATCCTATGCTGTGCTTATTACCTGGGCAATGGGATCATTCACACACCAAACCTCACAGACACACAATTTACTCATATAACAAACATGCACATGAACCTCTTAAGCCTAAAATAAAAGTTGAGAAAATAAAAAAGTGAATAAATTTTTAAAATAATGTTGTCTAAAATTGAAGAGGCTGGGAATAATAGTTCACAACTGTAATCCCAGTGCTTCGGGGGGCTTACGTGACAGAATCACTGAGACTAAGAGCTCCAGTCCGGCCTGGGAAACATAGCAAGACCACTCTCTCTACAAAAATAATAAAAATAAAAATAAATTAGCCAAGCATGGTAGCCTATGCCTGTAGTTCTAACTACTTGGGAGGCTGAGGCAGAGGAACGGCTTGAGCCCAGGAGTTTGGGGCTGCAGCGAGCCATAATTGCACCACTGCACTCCAATCTAACACAATAATACTGTAAACAGACACTCTATTATTAGAGAATAATATTTACTAATACTCTTTAAGATGATAAATAAAATTTACTGGCAACTTGCTATATGACAGAAACTGTGCTAAGCACTTTATTAATTTCATTTACATCTCCCAACAGTCCTAGGAGATAGATATTGATATGGTTTGGAGATGTGTCCCCACTCAAATCTCGCTTTGATTTGTAATAATCCCCATGTGTCAAGGGTGGTACCTGGCGGGAGGTAACTGAATCACAGGGACGGTTTCCCCCATGCTATTCTTGTGATAGTGAGTGAATTCTCACAAGATTTGACGGTTTTATAGGTATCTGGAATTTCCTCTGCTTGAGCTCATTCTCTCTCCTGCCGCCCTGTGAAGATATGTCTTTCACCATGATTGTAAGTTTCCTGAAACCTCCCCAGACATGCAGAACTGTGAGTCAATTAAACCTCTTTTCTTTATGAATTACCCAGTCTCAGATATTTCTTCATAGCAGTATGAAAATGGACTAATACAGATATTGTCTTGATTTTACAGTGAGAAAAACTGAGGCACAAAGTGGTTAAGTCAACGACCAGGTTGCACAGACATATTGCTTCTTTTTATCTAATTTATCTAATAAAAAAACCGCTTTGTTAAAAATGTTATACTCTAGAGCAAAAAGGGCTGTACTAATTTTTATCCTCTGGATAATCTTTTCAAAATGTTCAGCCAGATAAAAGAGAGGGATATGATAAAAAGTGACATGTAATCCCTTTTGACACTCTAAGAGAAATGAGTAATATATACATTGTGTTTCTTTAGGAAATCAGAAATACATTTTATTTTTAACTGCAATTTTTCAGCAAAGCTACAGCCATACCTCTCTTAGGATACCTCTCTCTAACAAAAGCAGAGAGAACTCCTGAGTTTGACATTTTAATTGTCTCAGAGCCAATATACCAAGGAAGAACAGGATGACCAGCAGAGAGCTGCCCAATGAAAGTGATGGTGGTGACAGCAGCAGATGGAAAGTAAACCATTGGCGTAACAGAAATAATCAGACATCATCCTACAGCTGGGAAATCAGCAAGAAACGAAGACAGAGCTTTCTCCTCATTAAATCTGTAATTAAGGCTTCATTCTGCTTTGTTGAGAGCCTGCTGTGTTGGTGGGTAATACCCTCTCTCTACTAGGGTAAGGGAACCCCTACAAATGTCAGAGTGATAAGTTAATCAAAGGGTTATGCTGAGCAAGTCTGGTAAGAGATTTAGATGAAACAACAAATCCCAATGAAATAATTCAGTTTCCACATGCCTATCCCAATCTGATGTGGAACTTGAAGGGTATGGAAAAACATTCAGGAGTCTGTGTTTGCCAGTCTGAATTTTGATGGCAGGAATGAAAATCAGAATCTATGTTGCAAACTGAATAGATAAAATTGTCTGGAATATAAAAAAATAATAAATTATTTAATTTCCATTAGATTCTTGACTAAGACTGCAAGAAGTACCACAAGTCAGATCCGTGGCATATTCTGCCAAGAATTTAAATTTGACAGAGGCAATCCAGGATGATTTACAGAAAAGAATTCTTGCTGTGTCACATCAGCATTTGAATGTGAGGCATATATCCAAATATTGCCAGACTTACTTAAAAGTCCAATCATACTCTGTCATCGATAAGTTACATAAACACATTTAATTGTTACTATCATACCAGTCTATACAATCTCTTGAGGTTGAGGTAAGAGATTGTATGGGCTGGTATGATAGTAACAAGCTAAATTTTGGCATAGGTACCTTTTCTATTTATAGATCCATAAATTTCCTCTTTCAGACTTAAGAAACTTGCCTGGCTCTCTTTTTCCTGAAATTTAATGTACCCACACTGACCTTTCATAAATTGATAACTAGAGTTATAGCCTTCTGAGTTTTTCTCAATTGGATAATACTCAAAACAACTTGTTGAATAAAATGCAATTGGTTTCTTGAATAAATTTCAACATTGTTTCTAAAATCACAATATGTCATTCTTGTCTTCATAAAAGGGAAAAAAGTGACGTGCAATGGGTTACATTTAAATGAGATATGAAACTCAAATACCTAAAGCAACTATAATACAGAAGACACTATCTTGAGAGAATAAAGAAAATAGGGGCCTATGGCATTTTGTCTTGTTTTTATGGCTTAGACATAGACTTAGAATTCTCATATAGAACCAGTTTCTGAATTCTATCAATACAAGAGTCTCAAAGAAACATGGGCTTGTCTCATTTTTGCTATAGAGTAGAAAGACCCAAGAAGTAGAAGGTCTGGACTTGGACCATGAATCTGGCAGTCAACTATGTTCAGTGGTAAATTGTCTGAAACTGTTTCTTCACACAACAAATGGAGATAAATATAAAACTGAAGATATCATTTATGAAAGTGTTTTGTAAATGGCTAGAGACTATACAAATATTAGTTAGCTGGTGCAGTTTTAGGGTCTAACAAATCCCTGATCTTTTCCCTTACAAATTTCCATTGCCAAATACCAGGCCCCAATGACCACCTAAGGTTTTCATGAGCCCAGAAATCAGGAATGACTCCATTGCATTTTAGGAAAAGTAGTTTTTCAGGAGGCAGATAACCAAACAGTTCAGCATTATTCTTGTGCCATTTCATGAAAACTTTTCAGTTTAGTATATCTAGCTTTCAACACATGCTCCAGAGCAAGGCTTCTCAAAATGTAGTGTGTATCCAAGTCACTAGAGGGAAATATCCTTAAATACAGAACCTACTACTGAAAGTTTGGAGTGGGGACTGAGATTGTGTGTTGCTGAAAGGTGTTATGTGATGTCAGTGCTGCTGCTGGTCTTTGGGCCACACTTTGAATGACAAAGCTCTAGACTTTCTAGAGGTACATTTTCCAATGTGTTAGTCAATAGTCACATATGGCTATTTATATTTAAATAAAATTAATAACATTAAAATTTATTTCTTTTGGCCAGGCATGGTGGCTCATGCCTATAATCCCAGCACTTTGGGAGGGCATGGTGGGAGGATTGCTTGAGGCCAGGAGTTCAAGACCAGCCTTGGCAACATAGTGAGAACTCCATCTCTGGAAAAAAAAGTCATTTCTTTTTTTGCACCAGCCACAGTTTGAGTGTTCACTAGCATATGTGGCTAGTGGCTACCACACTGGACAGCAGACATAGAAGATTTTCATCACTGCAGAAAGTTCTATTGGAGCACAGCAGCAATATTGAAAGTGGAAAAATTGCCTTGACTTAATTGGTTTCTTCTCATCTCCATGTGTCTTCTTGGCATCAATGTTTTAATCTACTGTACCTTTACATGTAATAATGATGTAAATGACCTCACCATGACACACTCTTGGGTCTGTGACGACAGGAGGACTATGAGTTTTCTGTGAGTCAAAGCTTTTAGAAAAACAAGAGACTGAATGTCAATTCCCTACCAGCAGGAAGAAGAGGGTCCAATGATGCCCAATGAGAGAATGACTAAGAGCCAGCCTTGCTCCTCTCCAGGGAAGAATGAAGTGATATTAATCAGCACACTATTGTGTACAAAGAGTGTTCTCTCAGAAGAAGAGCAGCACATCTGTCCCACTCACACATCAAAGAGACCCAGCAGCTGAAAATGCTTGTGTCAAATCTCCACTCAGCCTCTTTTTCTCCTTGCTTTCCTTTCCTGGTTCATTTGCTATTCTGTGGGCTGTTTAGCAATAAGCCCTTCATCTGATTAACATTTCAAACCCATTGTTGCTCTGTGCTGGCTTAAATGAACTAATCATCATTAGTACTTCAAAACCTGTCTGGCTATGCCTGCAAGGGGGAAAAAAGGAGGAAGAGAAGAAAAGGAAAAGGAAACAAGCCTGACTCATTAAATAAGTCATCTGTAAGTAGCTGGCCAAGATTGAAACAAAAGCAGAATCCCGAGTATTTTAATCACTAATCAAGTCATGGACACAAATCAGGGCTAGAGGCATAAGTGATGACAGAACAGCAGCACCTTTCTCAGGAAGTCCAGGAAAGAAAGCCTGGGGCCCCTTCCATCTCCTCTGTGCTGATTCCCGTTCCTCTGGAAAATATCACTTTATAAATCAAAACTTGTTGCAGAAGTCATTTATTTTCTATTCTTTCTGCTTTATCCATTCTGACAGAATTATATTCCTGAAAGTAGTTAAGGTCAGTCATCTTTCTGATTTTCAGTGATATTGCCTTCCTTTTAACATATGTTCTACATCATACTATACAGAATGTGTTTAAACCTGTTGCCTTATTGGACCAGGTAAGCCATCAGCCTTGCTTAACCTAAAATTACAAAAGGAGCTTTTTTTCCCCCCTAGATCAGACTCTTCTGGGAAGCATATCCATTATTTATTTTACATTATACTAAAGTTTTCTTCATGATACCTGTAATTCTGACAACAAGAAGAGGAGAGAATACATTCGGTCCAGTCCATTTTTGTGTGTGTGTCTCTAAGACACAGTGACATTCTTAAAGAAAGTTCTAAATTGAGGAAGATCAATTTCAAGATTAAACAATAACTTTTTTGGCTTTTCTTGTGAAACTGACATTTCCCACAGATGACTGATTCCCTGCGATCTAGAAGAGACTAGATAATTGCTAACTATAATATGTGTAAGAGAGATGGCTAGAGATGGTGCAGTATTACAGCCTTACGTATTATTAAATTATATAGTGTGCACCATTTCTCTTCTCAATTCTCTTCTAATCCTTTGATCAAGTCAAGAAAACAAGTCTCTTTTGGTACCTTCTACTACTCTGTCAATTCCCATTTTAACAAGTAAAGAAGCCCTTAAACTCAGGATCTTCTGAGGGAAATTGCATCTAGTTAAAAATAAGTAATATTTTGTTTTCATTTTGTCAATGATTTTTAACATTTTTCATTTATTTATGGCACGTGAAACTAGTTTTTCTATTCATGGTAGTAATAAAGTGTTTCTTAAGAATACATTTAAGTAAAAAATAATATTTAAAGAAAATATTAGTATTACAATAAAGCAAGTAGATATGACACAAATCATGGGATTAGCCCTGATTTGGAGCACTATTTTTATTTGACGGGTGAGAAAGAAAACCCGTGTTGTTCCTTTGCTGTTAGCCACCTATATATACATAGTGGGTTTAATTTTTTCATCTAAAACTATATTCATGACACAATCTTCGGGACAATGTTTCACAGAAACTGCAAGTGGGAATATGAGGGAGGAACTGTCTAATATTTTTAAATAATGATTATTTGGAGCTGAAAAAAGTCCCAGGGAACACACAGGTGGCTGAGCGGCAGGAAACAATGAAGTGAAAATGCATCCACAGCAGAAGGGTGTGCTTAAGGATCAGCAGGGAAAACTCGAGAAAATAGTTTCCATCCATTCTAGTTTGTTTGGCTTCAGTATGGTAAGTTGCATAGAGTTTGTTATAAGTTTTTTCCAAGGGTACATTTTTAAATGTCTTCTTCCTATCTTGAGGAAGGAAGTAGAAATACAAGATTTGTTCATTATGTTTCAAATTAGTGTCACATTGTCATTTTTTGACAGATGGGACCAAATTTATTCTAAGCAGCAAATATTCTGGAGCTTTCTATAGTTAATTACCCTATTATGATCTCAAAATATTAGCTTGCACATGTTAATATGTTTTAGATAAAATCCTTTCCCAGTGCTTAATGAATAAACAGTTGTTACACTCCTATTATTCATGAGGGAGTTTATGTGTGTCGTGGCAAGGATATGGTATAGTACCTTGACATTCAAAGTGTGATTTGTGGACAAGCAGCCCTGGTATCACCTGGAAACTTGTTAGAAATGTATAATCTTAGGTTCCACCCCAGACCTACTGAATAAGAATCTAAGATGATTCATATGTACATCAGTGTTTGGTAAGATCTGTTGTGAAATACAGACTGTCCACAAATAACTTCATAGTCCAGTTTGGAAATAATACTGATACTAATATAATGAAGCAACGAGTGATAGTAATTAGTATTATGTGGTATAATCCAAATTTAGACAAGATAGTGATATCCAAAAATCATGAAAGAAAAAAGGAACCACGTCTAAAAATCTATCCAGAATTTGAGGATAGAAGGAAGCCCCCACCTTGGGATGCGGATGATTTTTAGAAAAAGGGAAGATAGAACTATACATACATTATAAATATGCATAGAGAAAACCTGCTTGATTACACTGAAGAATACATGCTGGAGACTTGCGGTAAATCAAACTCAATGAAAAGTATAGGTCAGTTTTGGTAAACAGAGAAGTTCACTTTTTAATAGCATGGGAAATGTATGCCATCTTTGAAGACATGCAGACAAGGAAGTCACAAAAGTAGAATAAATGTCAGTGTTTGCAAAATTGAGTTGGTTAAACTGTATGTGTGGAAAGAGTACTCTAGCCCTGCAGTGGATAAGATGAATTGCAGGGGGAAAATCCAGGATTCTAGAGGCTATAAATATCCTTGGTGTGGGATCAGATGCCTTAAATAATGTCTGTTTAGCAGAAGACAATCAAAGACCCTAAAAACAATAATTACATGTAAAAGACGAATATAATCAAACTACTGTATCACAATGACTATGCTGATTTGAATTTGCCTCAATTAGGGAGCTCTTTCATTGAACTAAAGTTTCTAAAAATGTTACTTAATGGCACTACTACACTTCTACTCGATTCATTCAGTTGAAACCCATGTGCTTGTTATGTACCCTTTTATTTCCATGTTCTATTATAGAAGAATAACTACAAAAATGAGTACAAACCACTGCATTTTAAGTCAGGAAGTACCTTTTCTTCAAATGAGGCAGCACGTTGTGTCTGCAAAACCTTAAGCTCTAGAGCTACACTTGTATTTGAAACCTCGACTATCCACTTTCTGGGAAGATCCTGGTGCTGCACAACACTGATCAGTGGCTTAACTTCTTGGAACCTCACTTTCTTTATCTAAATTGAAGTGAATATGACTCATTTCACAGGGCTATTGTCACAAGACCTTACACATCTTATCATCATACTCATAAGCATCATCACCATCATAACTGACTTGATGAGAGATTCAAATCCAAGACATACATGTTCTCCTTTTAAGTTTGAGAATATGGCCCTAATTTTATACCAGACCAAATTTTGATATAGTGATCCCATAGTTAAGCCAGAGGCCTTTCCAATAATAAGAAGAAAAATAGGCCAGTGTTTTACGGAAGCTGCATAGTGATTCTCCACAACTATAAAACTGCACTTAGTGACCAGCAATGTGTTGATATGGGAATTCAATGTGAGAAAGGCTAGAGCACCTGAAATTCCTTTCCCTGACTCTTTTTATTCCTGTTAGGTCTGATTCTGTGAGTTCCAGTTCACCTTTACCCAGCCAGTTTTCTGGCTCATCTCAGCCTTCCTCTTCTGCTACCTCCTCTCTAATCCTAAGTGTGTGTGGTTGAAGCTACAAGCAAAGCCTTCCCCATCACTTCACGTTCCTCCCCTAATACTAACCCAAACTGCCCAGAAAAATATTCTTTCCTCTGAAGAAAGGAGAAAGGCAAGAACCAAAGCACCTGAGTCACAACTGCATAAACTTTGCTTACGCCCCAGGAAGTCTAGCACTTTCTAGTTGTTACAAATGCCAGGGGTTATTGATGGAACTTCCCTGGAAGAAATAAAATAGGCTTTGACTAACAGTGATGATTGCTTTTGGATCAAGTTCCTGTCTGATCCTTTCCCAGCACTCCTGGTAGTTAAAAGCATGCTGTTATGTCTTCATTTGTAAATAAAGAGTATGTTACTAATTCATTCAGAATTGGGCTGGTTTTTATTTGAGTGTCATCTGGTGTGGTTCTTACAGTTAGTAGGAAGGACTTGAGTCTACTTTACTGACATATTCAGGATTTAATCCATAGCATAGACTCTTGTAGTGACAAGAACTGTTCCAGAACCAAGAACTGTTCCAGAACCTAGAGGAATCTTCTTCGCTGCTTATGAGTTACCATTCACACACTGTAGAAAACCAGAGAGCCTAAGATGTCCAAATTTCTCATTTTCCAGTGGGGAAAGAAACCCTGAAATCACTTAACCAAATTAAGTCAGGTTCAAAACCATATGTGTCTACATCAGTGGTTCTCAAAGGCTGTATCAGAAACATGGGAAGAACTTGTTAAAGCAGACTGCGGTGCTCTACCCGAGAATTTCTGATTCAGTAGATAAGGGGTGGGGTGCGAGAATTTGCAAGTTCTAAGGTGATGCTGATGTTTTTGGCCTGTGAATCATACTTTGAAAATCACTGCTCTATATTATATTCCCTCTCAACCATGCAGAAACATAATCAAATGTCCACTAATTTTTTAATACTCATATTAAGTATTGTACTTGCTATTTCTTAGGGGGAAAACAATTTTAAATAAATGTCTAGTGTGGTGACTCTGATAAAACTTCAAAAAAAAAAAGAAAGAAAGAAAACTGGATTACATATGAAGCTTTATTACCATGATCTCTCCTTTCCCCAGCCCTATCACTTGTAATTATTTTAAAAATTTACATCTTCTACATACTTACAGGCATGTTTTTAGCTCCATTTTGGGTTGTAAGGAATATATTCAGTGATAAATGAAACTAAACTAAAAGGCATTGTTGCTCTCTTTAAAAGAAGATGATTTTTATTAAGAAGCAATAATTTTCTTGAAAATATTAGTGTGAACTTTCCCACAGTATTTTGAATGAAAAGAAAAAGCAAATCTTTTTTGGAAAAATTCAAAAGCTTTGATGGGGGATGAGGAAAAAAGAAAAGGAAGACAGCTAGTGTTTTTAGCACCTACTGGGTTTGGCAAATGACAGGCACCTCCATATCATCTCAAAGGAATATCCAGTCAATCCGCAATATTCCTGGTGCAGCTTCTTGGACTTTTCCTTTAGTGCTAAACGACAATTTATATACTCTACCATGCTCTCTCCCCATGTGCATTCATAGTCACACCCTTATGAATGATATTGAAAAATATGTACAATCTGTACAATGTCAATTACATTTTATAAAAAGTCTTTGTTTATGTGCTATATACAAGATTTTTAGAAGCTGGAACCCATCATTCTCAGCTAATTAACACAGGATCAGAAAACCAAACACCGCATGTTCTTACTCAGAAGTGGAGTTGAGAAATTAGAACACAGGGACACAAGGAGGGGAACCTCACACACCAGGGCCGGTTGGGGGTAGGGGGCAAAGGGAGGGAGAGCATTAGGACAAATACTTAATGCATGTGGGGCTTAAAACCTAAATGACAGGTTGATAGGTGCAGCAAACCATCAAGACACATGTATACCTATGTAACTAACAGGCATGTTCTGCACATGTATCCCAGAACTTTAAAAATTTTTTTAAGATTTTTGCAGATAGATGATCAAAAATAAGCAATTTGGTCTAGGTCACATTGCTATTGAATGGTGAAGGTGGAACTGTAACACAAATTTGTTTGATTCTAAGTTTACTTAGGGAACTAAAGAAGATTTCATTTCCCTTTTACGCTGGACACTACACAAGAGACTTTACTTACCCCCCACCCCCCAAAAAAAAACCAAACGTAAATACAGAACATAAATCAAAGAAAAGGTTTGGGGTATGAAGCTCTGAAATATATTTCTTCCCTCTTCTCTCTCTCTCACCACAGTCCTTTACTCTTTCTGTATGGCCCTAAGATTTTACTTGCTAGGACAGAAGCAGGAGAGGGGCAAAATAAAAGTTCAGGAGGAAAGGTGTTTGTATCCTCGCCTGCTGCCCTGCAAATCCCCCATGAGTGGTTTATGGGCACTGCCACAGCCTCTCGAGAGCTGGTTGTAGTCCCAGATGCATTTCTCTGAATATCATGAGTTTCCTTTTCATTCTGTGAATGGGTCAGCACAAAGAAAAGCAAAGAAACCTAAATTACTGTTATTAAATGGCAGGCTGCCAAAAATCTGAGAAAGCACACAGCAACACAATATCTGGAGTCTAAAGGGAGAATTCCAAGCCAAGATTCTGCATCTCATTCGACTATCCAGCCAATCAGCCTCAGGGTTTCCACTCTCAGACACGTGATCATTTTACTAGGACATTCAGGAGTCATGTTGCAGATGTTCCAGGTGCAGACTGAAAGCAGTTGCTTGGATTTCTATTTTGGGGCTTAAGGGCAATTTATACAGTTTGTACTATTCCCTCTTCCCCACCGCCACCCCCATATAAGTAGAGATAGAGACCTGAACCTGTATAACATGCATTACTAATAAGAGTATCCTTCTCTTAGGAACTCAGTGCATTTGTTTTCTCCTTGTTTTTGTAAGGAAAACAAATGCAGGGGATTAAAAAAGTCAATATCAGAAATAACATACAGGCACCCAAGAGAAGAAACCTGCTCAGGTGTTTGATTTTAGAGCTCTGTAGAGAAGCAGTGTCTGATCCTGGAGTGGCGTTTCCTCTTCATCCTTATGGAATCTGGTATAACTTTGCTGTTGGCTACTGAACTGGATTCTAAATTGAATTAATTTACTTTTGACACTGCCAGCATGGCACAGTGTGAGATGAAGCAGATGCTGCGTTAAGTGAAACATTATGAGTTCCTGGGTCTAATATCTTCTTTACAAGGGATGTTACCGTGGATATAAAGAAAATTTTATTTGCATTTGCTCAGAAATTATGCAGGCCAATACTAGGTTCAGAATTTATTAAGTTAAATGATGGACTAAAGATAAACCTAGTTAGGGTTATATGAATATTACCCAGAAATTTTATATCTGTAAGCTCAAAGTACTATAGATCTGAAAAGATGAAGATAAGAGGAAGAAGAGCCCAGCGATTCCATCATACTTGTAACTGGCATAAATGACCATAAACCACTAGGAATAGGGTAACAGCTGAGAGCCAATCAGCTTAGCACTGAAGACTGACAGATTGGCCAGATGGCAAATCTCATTCTAATGGATGTCATATTTTGATTGGGATTATGTCTCAATACCCTCAATAACCCTTTAAATTCTATAACAGAGACAAATCATTGCAGTATACCTACAGTTGTGTTCCCCCCTCCAGAAATTATATAATAAATCTCCCAGGCAGAAGTATTTTTTTATTGTCAGTAGGGGGTTTATAATCTATGGTCAAAGCAGCATAATAATAGTTAAAAACTACCTTCGAGATGAGAATTCTAGCACATTCACTTATGAAATCTTACTATTGGTTAGCTACAGTTGTCACTCTATAAATTTTTACCACTTTTCTCCTTAGATTGCAATTATAGGTCATGATTTTGTCTTTTTTTTCTCATGGTCTTTTAGAAACTAAAATTTCACTACATTTTACTGTGTCAATTCGATTCTGTCTATAAATTCAACAAACAAGATATGAGTGAATAGCTACCATATGCTAGGGGAAGGAAATGTAAAAAAAAAAAAATAACACATTATTGGCCATTACTCAATTTGAACTCTTAGTTTCAAATGCAAAATCAGTCCTTCTATCCTTAGTCCAACTCTAACTATTAAATTTTATTTGCTGTTATTTTTGAATCAATGCTCTCTCTAAAGCTAGACTGGTCTCCTCATCCCCTCAAAGAACACTGTTAATTATTTAATTCTCATCTCCTGCTCTGCTTTGAACACCTGTTCCTACCTGTTTCAGTCCGGGTAGACTAGGTTATATTACAGTAATTAATAACCCCCAAATATCAATTTCTTACCACAACAAAGGTTTATTCCTACTTTTGCTACAAGCCTATTAGGGGTTGGCTCTGGTTCTGTTTCACAGTGAATCATTTATCTGAATCATTGCCAGTTATACGTAAGAAGGAAAATAACCATAACTAAGCAAACACTGATCCTCGAGGTTCCCTCCTGGAAATGACAGACATTCCATTGGCCCAGAGCCAAATACATGGCCAAGTCTCGGGCTAGTGAAATATAATCTTCTCCAGGGAGGATAGTGAATGTTTGACAATCACAATACAGTCTACTCCTCTAAATCAATTTTGCCCACTGGCAGCTCTCAGCCCAAGGTCCACCATTACATTTTCCCGTTTCAGTTCTTACTAACTTTTCTAATGTTCTTCAGCAAGGTTTATCTATACTACACATAAAAGCATTTATATGTACTACAGTATCTTGCAATATTCTAAAATATTTCCACTTTTTTGTAGCATTTGTCTTTTCCACTCAATTGGAAGTTATCTGAAAACAGAAACCATGTTTTAATATTTTTTCTTGCAGATACACAGTTTACAGAACTCACAGACAGTTGTATATTTCATGGACATTAGTAGCCTTAAGTATTCTCTGTTGATTGGCCCCCAAAATAAAATATCCTATGCATGTACTGGTTTTCAATCCAAGCAAGTAAAAACAAGTCCCTACCATCTGCAAGGACTTTAAAACTGGGTGCTTGTAATATAACTTACATTTAGAACACACATGGAAACCATGTTAGATATGGTATTACCACAAAAGATACAAAAATGTATTTGATATTATATAGAAAAGTAAATGTTGTTGGCCGGGTGCAGTGACTCATGCCTGTAATTCTGTCACTTTGGGAGCCAGAGGTGGGCAGATCAAGAGGTCAGGAGATTCCAGACCACCCTGGCCAACATGGTGAAACCCCGTCTCCACTAAAAAAATACAAAATATAAGCTGGTTGGGGTTGAGCGTGCCAGTATTCCCAGCTACTCAGGAGACTGAGGCAGGGGAATCACTTGAAGCCAGGAGGCAGAGTTAGCAGTGAGCAGAGATCTACATTGTAGCCTGGGCAACAGAGCAAGATTGTGTCAAAAAAAGAAAGAGAGAGAGAGAGAGAGAGAGAGAGAGAGAGAGAGAGAGAGAGAGAGAGAGAAGGGAGGGAGGGAGGAAGGAAGGAAGGAAGGAAGGAAGGAAGGAAGGAAGGAAGGAAGGAAGGAAGGAAGGAGAGAAAGAAAGGAAAAAAAGAAAGAGAGAAAAGAGAAAGAAAGAAAGAAAGAAAGAAAGAAAAGGAAGGAGGGAAGAAAGAAGGAAGGAGAAAGAAAGAAAAAGAAAGAGAAATAGAAAGAAAAAGAAAGAGAAAAAGAAAAGTAAAAGTTGTCATCATTTTGAGAAACAGGATCTTTAGGTCACTTTTCAAAACTACATTAGGATAGGCTAGTAAAAATACAATGTAATCCAAACAATGATCTATATAAAGATTAGTCTGAAGATATGTCATTAAAAAGACTAAAGAAATAGATTTAGCCTACATCTAATATTAGAGAAAAATTGCTTCATGAACATGTGTCTTACATTAGATCCAATGTTGTATTTGCTAAAATACTCGGAGTATTTTCTGCAGTCTTCCTGCTTATAATTATAGAGACACCAGATACATAACTTTTTGTTACATGTACTTTATAGTAAGTGCTCAGAGAATTAATAAAATAATTTGTTTGGAAGTAGTGGTATTGAAGGGGGAATACAATGGAATCTAATATAGACGTGTTAACCATGTGTAATTCAGAAAGGATGTACAATTTGGAAATGGAAACATCAGCAGGCAGATATGTAACAACATCAGGATTTTAAGAAGCCACTTAATAACAACTAACCAAGTACATCATATGTATTTAGCTCGTTGAAATCATTTCATTAGTCTGAAAATTAAGCATATGCTGCTTCTGAGTGGAGGAACAAGGGAGACTGGTTTGCTCAGGAGACTGGTAAATGCATGCAAAGCTATTTATCTTGAGATTATAGGTCTGGCTTCAACCAAGACGCTAAAGACAGTTATTGCTACTTTATGGCCCATATGAAATGAACTATCATTATCAGTTTAGATGCTCATTTCAGCAGGCTGTCACCACAATATGGGTTTGGATAACCCTAATGGATATGTGGACAAATGTCTGTTTGGAGAGATAGCGTATTGAAAAGAGCCCTTGGCTGAGAATCAGGGGGACTGGAGTCTAGTTCTAATACTGCCTCTAATAATAAGTAACGTGAGAATCTCCTCTTTGGGAGGGGAGCAGAGAGATAGAGAAGGGTCAAATGACCTCCAAAATCTCATCTGGACCTGAAGCTAGATAATATCCTATTTTGGAAATCGCCTTTTGGCTCTTCACAATAGAAACTTTCTCCTTATCTTCCCCCAGGTTATTACCCAAATAATTGCTGGCCTTGATTTTGGATTTTAGTCTAGATCTTTTTTCCCCTCTGTTAAAGGGATAGGATGCCATCTTCTTCTCCCTTTCTCCAAATTGCAACATCCAAAATATCCCTCAATCTAGGAAAGATTCTTAGCCCTAGTTATAAGGCTTGTTTGCCTCTTTAAGCTCTTTTATCTTCATGATATGCCACCGCCTATCCCATAGTGTCAGAAAATTGCCTAAAGAAAATCAGTTTCAGGTCAGGTGAGGTGGCTCACACTTGTAATCTCAACACTTTGGGAGGCCGAGGCAGGCAGATCATGAGGTCAGGAGTTCGAGACCAGTCTGGCTAAGATGGCGAAACCCCATCTCTATCAAAAATACAAAAAATTAGCTGGGTGTGGGGGTGTATGCCTGTAATCCTAGCTACTCAGGAGGCTGAGGCTGGAGATTGTGTGAACCCAGGAGGCGGAGGTTGCCCTGAGCCGAGATCACACCATTGCACTCCAGCCCAAGTGACAGCTGAGACTCCATCTCAAAAAAGAAAAAAAAAAAGAGAGAAAAAAGAAAATTAGCTTCAAATACATTTTTAAGCAAATATGCTATATTTTTTAATATGGCACTTCTATATTTTATAAAACAAATAGGCTGAGATGAGTTCTGGGTGCCTGTAATGCTGAGATGTCCACAGTTCTTTCAGAGAACCAAAGCTATTAATAAAGAACAGTTGCCAGGTCAGAATCATGCATCTGTAGTCTCATTAACTACAACCTACCTGCAGTGTTCCTGTTCCTTGGCAATTTCTTGCTGCTTTCAGCGAAAGCCTGAAGCTGCATGTTTCTTCATGAGAAAGGATGACATGAATTGCAGATGATGGAAAAGAAGATGGTGTTTACATTTGCCTGGCTATGTTTTTCCTTTACCTTCTAATTTGAAACTTGAGTCTGGGGGCCAAAGAAAAGCGAAATTGATACGAAAGCCTTAGATCAAAACTGGCATCAGGCCACCAAGTTAAAAGTGTTAAGACAACAGCAATAGCACTCACAGGTGACAGGTGGAGGGAATGGGAACTAACAGTCAGAGCCAGCCATGGGGATGGTGCTGTGCTCTCTCTACCTACAGTAGGTCTTCCAGTTTTCATGGCTTGGCAGATGAAGAAACTGAGGTCCACAAAGTTTAGGTCACTTGTTCAAGTTACACAGCAGGGATGGGGCCAGATTTGTCCTTCAGCATTCAATCTCTGGAACTCTTTCTGTTCATCATTAAGCTCTACTCCTTTATAAAGCTGTGTGCAGGGGCTGGTGGGAGGATCAAGCCTCATTTCTATATCTATCTGGCCCAAAACTCACTAGTTCAAGCTTCCTTTCAATAACAAAGAAATGGCAGTGATAGAGTATGGAATAACAATAAATGCCAGCCGTGCTCCCTCTATACCCAGAACTGTTGAGCTGCCTCTCGTGTTTCTTCATATACTCTGAAGGGGAAAACAGTCCGGCTTAGGAAAACTCTCTGAACATGCAAACTTATTTTCTAAAGGAGATTTAATGGAGATGGATGTTTGTTTGTTTGTTTGTTTGGTTTGTTTGTTTGTTTGTTGAGACAGGATCTCTCTCTGTCAGGCAGGCTGGAGTGCAGTGGTGCCAATTATAGCTCACTGCAGCCTTGATCTTCAGAGCTCAAGCTATCCTCCCATCTCAGCTACTGGGGTAGCTGGGGCCATAGGGGTTTGCCAACATGCTCAGGTTTCTTTTTTTCTTTTCATTCTGTCTTTCCTTCCTTCCTTCCTTCCTTCTCTCCTTTTTTTCTCTTAGTAGAGACAAAGTCGCTCTATATTGTCCAGGCTAGTCTTGAACTCCTGAGCTCAAGCAAATTTCTGCCTCAACCTCGTGAAGTGCTGGGATTAGAGGCATGAGCTGCCACACCTCACTGGTAGGTAGAAGTTTGGAAGGATGGGTCTCATCCTAGCTTTGCCAGTTACCAGGTGTTTGGCCTTGTCTATCCCACACAATGCAGATGAGTTTGATTCCACAGTTGTAATATGAAAACACGAAGAATAATTTACTGTTTTTCACATTTTTCTCTGAAGCAATAGAATCCATTGTTTCAATGATATTTTAAGCCCAAACTTAACATATGAAACAAATACAGTGACTTTCTCTGGGTTTCATTCTCATCCCTTGTTCCACCCCAGGTCAACAAAGAAGCTGGAGACTTCTTAGTGCACAGGAACAAGCACCTAGTTTAGTTCCATTAGGTGGTCGCATAGCCCCTTCACAACCTTGATAGCCAATGACAGTTTTAAAATTGCTTTGAATTATATCAGGTAATCTACTTTTCTTTCTTTTGGAGGGTCTCACTTTGTCACCCAGGCTAGAGTGCAGTGGTGGGATCTTGGCTCACTGCACCTCCACTTCCCAGGCTCAAGTGATCCTCCACCTCAGCCTCCCAAGTGCCTGGGACCACAGGCATATGCCAACATGCACAGTTAATTTTTGTTTTTTTTTTTTTGTAGAGATGGGATCTCACTGTGTTGCCCAGGCTGGTCTCCAACTGCTGATCTCAAGTGATCTGCCTGTCTTGGCCTCCCGAAGTGCTGAGGTTACAGGCATAAGCCATCCCACCTGGCCTCATCTGTGATTTTAAACACAATGTTTACTGTCTTCTTCCAGCAGATCTAGACATAAACCTTAAAATTAGTCTCCTTCAAATTACAGATGTGACTTATTTAGTTTTAAACACACCAAGACATGCAGTACTTTAGATAGATTTACTCTTCAGTTCAAAGAAAGAAGAACTGGACTTTGATCCATTACCACTGTGCCAGGAATTGATTTTAGGGAAGGATGTGTGATTATGGGATAGAATGTGAATGGGGGCAGTTTGGGCCGACCTAGACTCTGATTCTCCATTTGTGTGTGGTGCGGCATGAGTGACGCGAGGCGTGAGGAGTGCTTCATAAGATGTAAAAAGAACTGATTGATTTATCGATCTAAGGAAGACAGTCTCCTTGACGGAGACATGCTGTCAAACAGTGGCAGGATGCGCTGCTAAAAGCCCTCCAGATTGATTACCCCACCTGGCACCTGATCCCTCGTCACTGTGGCAGGTGAAGAGTTCTGGAAATGTACTCACAGCTGCATTAATAAGATAGAAGAAGAACAAACAAGGAAACGAGGGTCAGGCAAGGTTGTGACAGAGGAACGGGTTTTCCACGGCTCTGAATTCCCTCAAAATGGAAAGTCTCTCAAACCGTGTGAAACACACAGACTGAAAATGAGACAAAATAGCTAATCGAGCTGAAAATGCGTGTGGCAGCAATGACACCTCTGGGTTCTGAAGTTCTGTGATTTGGTTTTCCCATCTGTTACTGCTTCTAAAATTTGACAATTCCTGTTTGAATACTTATGTAATTAGAAAATGCTTTGGAAACAGTGTACTAAGTGACACACCTGGTATAATATGCAAAACACTTCTTTTAACCGTGCTAGAGAATCTCCACACACAAACATCATGCATCCCACCAGGAGGATCAATAAGAAAACTTAAAAGGCACACATATATGCATCACAGAAGTGATCTTTATACACACACTCTTAGCAGGTCATTGCCAAAAATCAAACGCCAGGTGATAATTAGGGAAGGCATCTAGCTAATGCTAAGACTGGACCAAAATAGTAGTGGTAAATAAGTCAATTATAATGGTGTTGAAAGAAGATATTGATGTTATCATTTTTTCAGAAGATTGGTGTAGTCTGTGACAGGTAGAGTCACACCCTTTTAAAAGGAGACTGTTCAAAGCCTTGAAGTGTTAAACAAGAAATTAGTCTGCTCCAAATCCTGAAAGAAAATGAGAGTTTTGGCATAATGTTTATGTTTAAAAGGATGAAAGTTGTAGCTACAGATGTCAAGCATTAAAATGTTATTTCAGTATTTCTAGAGCTAAAATTTAAATTGTAGAATTATAGGAAATCAGAGCTAGAGAGACTAGAGAATTCTCTATCCCCTTATGTTACCTATGAAAGTCAGGTAGAGAGACAGAGAATTCTCTATCCCATTATGTTACCTATGAAAGTCTGGTAGAGAGACAGAGAATTCTCTATCCCATTATGTTACCTATGAAAGTCAGGTAGAGAGACAGAGAATTCTCTAGCCCCTTATGTTACCTATGAAAGTCAGGTAGAGAGACAGAGAATTCTCTAGCCCCTTATGTTACCTATGAAGTTTTCTGATGGATAAGTAAGCCCCAGAGACGTTAAAGAATTTGTCCTAGTTCCACCAAGGAGGTGAGATTTGAACCCAGTCTCGTGACTTCTGAGTCTGGTGACCTCTCCACTATATTATGAGTGTATATCCAACTTTATAATATATCTTTCACTTAGATATTCCTATCACTTTTTAAATATACTTGTCTTCCTCATTAATTATAATAACAATAATGACAGCAGCAGCAGCAATAACAATACTAATAGACAAAAATCCACTCCATGGTCACAGTATCACTTTCTTCTTTTGCTTTTTAAAATCTATTTACATAATTAACTAGCTAGTCAGAACCCAGTTGAAATAGGCCTGTGTCCTTGCCTGGGAGAGGATAACAGCATACATGAACACCCACCATCATCATAGAAAATGTACTCTAACTTCCAATGTCATACCACAGATTGAAGGCATGACCTTGGGAAGAGAAAGGCCATTAGAACAAAACGAATTTCTTAGCTTCACGGAAATAAAATCTGGCAAAAAGAAGCAAACAGTTTATCAACCAGAATTTTAGAGAGGGATAGGGACAGCTGAAGTAGATCTTTGAAGATAGTGCGTCATGGCTTTTCAGCCTTTTGGCTAAGATCAAGTGAAGATAACGCTTCAGATGGAGCAACCGTTCCATCAGGCAGTTACATAACCTACTGAATTTTCCTTCTGCACATGGGGTTTTTACCATGGGATCTGTGGACTGGAAAGGAAAAAAATTACATCAGTGTTTTCAGTAAGCACTAAATAAATTTATTCTTTCCCTCAATTATGAATGTATTCAGCAAACTGTGATAGTATTAAAATTATGCATGATCTTATCCTTAGCAGAATCACAGATATTTTTGTATTGCACTAATTTAGATGTTGCAGATTTTCAAAATGTAATTTACACTCTTCCCTATTTTGAAGTTATAGTATAATCGAACCTACTTCTAGATCTTGTTACTTGGCGTACCTTTCCTATCAATGGTGCGTGTTCCATGGTTACAGTTAACCATGGGTAACTGCAGTCCAAAAACAGGTGAGTACAATACAGTAAGATATTTGAGAGGTGGGGGGGGGGGGAGAGCGAGCAAGCGCACACAACCACATTCACACAACTTTTATTTCAGTACATCGCTGTAATTCTACTATATTATTATTAGTTGTTAATCTCTTACTGTGCTAAAGTTATAAATTAAACTTTATCATGGGTTTTTATATGTAGGAAAAAACAGTATACATAGGGTTCAGTACTATGCAAGGTTTCAGGCATCCACTGGGGTTCTTGGAATGTATTTCCTATGACTAAGGGAGTTATATTAGTATACTTTCTTAATACTAAGTATAATTATATACTTTCTAAATATAGTATGCCCCGTGGATATCTGGATTGCTTCCAGTTTTTGACTGTTATGAATAAAGCTGCTATAAGCATTTTTGTACAGGTTTTTGCGTGAACCTAAGTTTTCATTTCTTTGAGAAAAAAATGTCTTAGAGTGCAATTACTGGGTCATATGGTAGTTTCATGTTTTGTTTTTGTTGTAAACTAGCAAATTGTTTTCCAAACTTTAGGAAGTTTTTCATTCCCTCTATCACTGTGTGAGTAGGCAGTTCCTCTGCATCCTCATTACCAAATTAGTGTTCCCATATTTTAAAAAGTAGTAATTCTCCTGGACATAAACTGATATTTCATTGTGGTTTTAACTGCATTTGCCTAAATATATTAAACATCTTTCCATCTGATTATTTTCCATCTGTATTGTATATCTTCTTCAGTGAAGTGTTTATTCCTGCCTTTTAACCATTCTCTAAAAGGATTTTTCTTTTTTCTTTCTTTTTTCTTTAACTTTTGAAATTTGAGAATTCTTTATGTGTTCTAGATGGTAGTCCTCTGTAGAATATGAGGATTACTTCTTCTTTCTCTAAGTCTGTATCCTGTCCTTTCATTTTCTTGCTAGGGCCATTTGCAAAGATTACAAAATTAAATTGAGGCCAAATTTATCAATTTTTCCTCTCATAGATTCTGCTTTTGGTGTCTGGGCAAATTATAAAAATTATTTGCCCAGCCCTAGATTTCAAAGATTTTATAAGTTTTGTTTCTTAAAGGTTTATAGCTTTATATTTTATAATTAAATTCATGATTCATTTTGAATAAGCTATGAGGTTTAGTTTGAGGTTTGTTTCATTTTGTTTTAAATTTTTGTACTATGAATGTCCAATTGCTCCATGATCCATTTGCTGCAATGCTTATTTTTCCTTAATTTGTAAAATTTTATAAAAGAGAGTTGAGCATATCTGTGTGTTTATCTCTGGGCTATTTTTTTCTGTCTTATTTACCTATGTGTCTGTCCTTCTGCCAATACCACACAGTCTTGACTGTTATAGCTATCTAATAAGCCTAAAAACACACACTGATTCCTTCTATTTGTTTTTATTTTTCAAAATTGTTTTAACTACCTTTTTTTTTTTGTCTTTCTATGCAATGTTTAGAATAATGTTGTCTATAGCTACAAAAGATATTTCTGGGATTTTGATAGGAATTGCATTAAGCATGTCTACCAATTTGGGGAAAACAGACATATTCACTATATTAAGTCTTCCAATTCGTGAATACTGCCTTTTTATTCAGATGCTGAATAAAAGTTCTTTCATCAGAGATTTGTGGTCTTGAGCATACAAATTATGAACATGTTTGGTTGATTTACAACTCTACATATTCAGTTGTTTAACAATTGCAAATGGTACTTTACTTTTAGTTTTGGGTTACTAATACATAAAAATTTGATTTTTAAAATGCTGCATTGAATGGATATTTTCATAGACTTGAATATATATTACATATTTTACAATTACAAGGTAGGATTTTTCTGGAGACAAAAAACTATAATCAAGAAAAAGGAAAGTTAAGCTGTTTTTGGAGATAGAGTTTCGCTCTTGTTGCCCAGACTGGAGTGCAACGGCGTAATCTTAGCTCACTGCAACCTCCGCCTCCCGGGTTCAAGCTATTCTCCTACCTCAGCCTCCCAAGTAACTGGGATTACAGGCATGTGCCACTAGTGCCTGGTTAATTTTGTATTTTTTAGAGGAGTTGGGGTTTCTCCATGTTGGTCAGTCTGGTCTTGAACTCCTGACCTCAAGGATCTGCCCTCCTGGTCCTCCCAAAGTGCTGGGATTATAGGCATGAGCCACCACGCCCAGCTGAAAATTAAGCTTTTCTTGCATAAAATGTAATAATGTACAACAGAGGTGAGCTATGTTAAAAATTATCTCTGATGGATGCTATAATGGAATAATTTAAAGACTCAAATTTGCTTTGCTTTCAAATCTAATTACCTGTTGCAAAGTGAACATGGAGTGAACATGGCCTTAAAACAGCTAGTTATTTTCAATACTTTTTTTTAAAGAAATAGTTTTCTTATTTTAAAAACAATGTCAAAATCTGGGGAAGCCAAAAGCACAAAGTAGAAAATTTACATCACCCATAATCCTACCACTTAAAAGTAACCACTATTAATTAACATGTAGATATTTAACCTCCTAGTCGTTGTTCTGTATTTACATAATGTTATTATAAAAATAAGATCATTCTGTGTTTATTGTTTGGTAACAACTTTATCAATAAACAATATGCAGGCAAGATTTTCACATCATTAAATATTCTTCTAAAACACATAGACTATTTGTAAGCACTGCAAAATATTTCATTGTTGACCTCAAGGAAAAATGCACTAAATTTGAGGACAGATGAAATCAATAAATTCGTTTTATTAATGTGCTTTATTTTTCATGTAACTTGTGACTTTCTTTTTTTTTTTTTTTTCACTTATTCGTTTTAGGAGTTTTCTTATAGATTCCTTGTAATTTTCCACGTTTTCTACATGATTTCTACGTGTAATCATACCATCTGCCAATGGGTACAGTTTTATGTATTTTTTTAATTAATATGCCTTCCCCTCCCCCCCCCTTTTTTTTGAGATGGAGTCTTGCTCTGTCACCCAGGCTGGAGTGCAGTGGCACGATCTCCGCTCACTGCAACCTCCGCCTCCCAAGTTCAAGCGATTCTCCTGTCTCAGCTTCCCATCCCCTTTCTTGCTATTGTACTGGGTAGAATTTCTAGCTGTATATTGAGTAAGATTGGCAAAAGCAGACATCCTTGTCTTGCTCCCAACATTAGGGGAAAATCATTCAATCTTTCACCACTAAGTACAATGTTAACTGTAGAGTTTTTTAGATGCTTTTTAACAAATTGAGGAAATTCACTCAATTCCTCATTATCTAAGAGTTGTCATGATGAATGAGTTTTGAATCTTGTCAAATGCTTTTTTGTTACATCAATTAATATGATTATGTGATTTTTTCCCCTTAGCTTGTTAATACGGCACATTACATTGATTTATTTTCAAATACAAAGCCAGTCTTGTATTCCCAAACTCCACTTGATCATGTTATTTAAATCTCTTCATATACTGTGAAATTCTATTCCTAATATTTTTAAAGGAATTTCATATCTATATTTATAAGGGACATTTTCCTGTAGTTTTCACTTTTACACTGCTTTCGTTTGGCTTTTGTATATGGAAAACACTAACATCATAAAATAAATCGTATGGCCTCTGTTCCCTCTGTTTTCTGGAAGATATTTTGTAGAATTGATTTTGAATTTCTGTGAATATTTAGAAGTATTGACTCATGAAATCATCTTGTCTTCAAGATTTATTTTGGGGAGCTTGAAAATTACAAATTCAAATTTAATAATTACAGTAGTATCAAAATTTCTACTTTACATTGGGTGACTTGTGGCTTGTGCTATTTGGGGAATTGGTTCATTTTATCTAAGCTGACAAATTTGTTTAAATAAGAACTGCTCATAGTACATGCTTATCATCTTCTTGACTTCAGCATCTGAAATGATACCTTCTGTTTGATTTCCAGTGTTGACAGTCAGTTCTTTCTATTTTAGGGGGGGCGTGTGGTCATCAGCTTTGCTTGATGTTGGTCAAAGGACCAGTTTTTTGTTTCATGTTTCCCCTTATGTTTCTTTTTCAATATCATTGATTTCTGCCCTGATTTGCATTATTCCTTCTTCCTGCTTGCCTTACCTTTATTTTGCTCATTTTTTTCTGTGTTTGTCAGGGAGGGGCTTAGATTATTAAGATTTTCCCTCTTTTCTAATGTTACAATTTAGGGTAATACACTTCCTTCACAGCTCTACTGTAGACATGTCCCACAAATTTTGGTATGTTGGATTTTCATTTTAGTTCAGTTCAATGTATTTTTTTTTCTAATTCTTCTTGAGACTTCCTCTTTGAACCATGGATTACTGAGAGTGTGTTGTTTAGTTTCTAAGTGTTGGGATTTTTAAATTTTATCTTTCCGTTATTGATCTCCAGTTTGATACCACACTAGTCAGAGAAGACACTTTGTATAAGTTTATTTTAATTTATGAGGTTTGTTTTGTGGCCTAGGATATGGTCTATCTTGTTATGTATTTTATGGGCACTTGAAAAGAATGTGTATTTTGATGTTATGAAGTGAAATGTTCTACAAATATTGTTAAGATCCTGTTGGTTGATAGTGTTTTAAGTTCTTCAATATTATTTGTGGTTTCTCACTACTTATATGGAACATTGAAAGGGATATTTCAGTCTCCAACTCTAATTGTGGGTTTGCTATTTCTCCTTTTGCATCCATCAAGTTGACTTCATCTATTTTGCAGTTCTGTTGTTTGCTGCATACACACACACGTAGGCTTGCTGTATCTTCTTGGTGAATTAACCTTTTCATCTTTCTATGACATCCCTCTCTACCTCTGGTAATTTTCTTTACTCTGAAGTCTACTTTATTTAATTCTAATACAGACATTTCTGCTTTCTTTTGATTTAGGTTTTTGCATTATACCTTTTTCCATTCTTTTACTTTCAATTTGCTTATACTATTATAAGTGAAGTGTATTTCTTTTAGACGGCATACAGATAGTTCATGTTTTTTTTTAACCCACTCTGCCAATTTTTTTTTTTTTTTTTTTTTTTGAGACGGGGTTTCGCTCTTGTTACCCAGGCTGGAGTGCAATGGCGCAATTCTCGGCTCACCGCAACCTCCGCCTCCTGGGTTCAGGCAATTCTCCCGCCTCAGCTTCCCAAGTAGCCGGGATTACAGGAACGCGCCACCGTGCCCAGCTAATTTTTTATATCTTTAGTAGAGACGGGGTTTCACTATTTTGACCAGAATGGTCTCGATCTCATGACCTCGTGATCCACCCGCCTTGGCCTCCCAAAGTGCTGGGATTACAGGCATGAGCCACCGCGCCTGGCCCTCCTTCAGCATTTTTATTTATTTATTTTTTATTTATTTATTTATTTTTGAGACGGGATTTCGCTCTTGTTACCCAGGCTGGAGTGCAATGGCGCAATTCTCGGCTCACCGCAACCTCCGCCTCCTGGGTTCAGGCAATTCTCCCGCCTCGGCTTCCCAAGTAGCTGGGATTACAGGCAGCCACCACCATGCCCAGCTA
>CAUYOR010051252.1:0-37763 GCA_963573925.1 Callimico goeldii | reverse complement strand
CCTGCCTCAGCCTCCTGAGTAGCTGGGATTACAGGCACGCGCCACCATGCCCAGCTAATTTTTTGTATTTTTAGTAGAGACGGGGTTTCACCATATTGACCTGGATGGTCTCGATCTCTTGACCTCGTGATCCACCCGCCTTGGCCTCCCAAAGTGCTGGGATTACAGGCTTGAGCCACTGCGCCCGGTCAAAAGGTGGCACTTTTATTGAGTGCATGCGCTTATGGTGATGACCCTATTGAGAATACCTGACTCTCAATTTAGAGATTGTCTGGGAACTTGATTTAAGGAGGTCTCTAGCAGCAGAGAAAGAGCGTTCAATCCTCTGATTCAGTGCTTTTCAACGGGATTTTCAGCTCTTCCCCAAACGTGTTCTTTGGGATCTGTGAGTTCTCTACGAGTATGTTTCAATATTGTTTCTGTGTTGATGATACCCTAAACAAATTAGCAGAGGCATATTTTGCATGATCTTGATGGCCGCTTTATAAGTGAATCCAGTTTTCACCTGCTTCTGGATTTGCGTTCAGAACCAGACTGGTGCTAAAATGGGAGCGTGTAGCTTGTGTGTGTTGGCAAGCATGCTGGTTGCTCTTGAAGTAGCCCGGAATGACAGTAGGCATGAGGGGCCACTGCTGTGCTTACGGGGTAGGCATGAGGGGCCACCGCTGTGCTTACGGGGAATTCTTCTAATTGAAGAGACAAAAGCAAACTTCTCTTTGGGATTAAAATGGGTAATTAGAAGTACTTTAATTCTTAATAAGCTAGTAAGAAAATAATTCAAGTTGACCTAATTAGTAAAGAATGCTGTCACACCAAATGAAAGCCAAGTAGGTGTCATGGTGCATGAGGTTTTCATAGCAGCCTGAAAATTCCAAGTTAAAGACAAAAGTAAACATGGCCGGAAATGTTGTCTCACGCTATCTTTAGATTATATGAATGAATGATAACTGCCATTTATTCATTTCCCTCGGTGATTTGATGGTAAAATTTATGCTGGACAAGACATTCTTTTCAATGTCTGCAAGAATTAAAAACCAATTTCAGATATCATTTAAAAAATAGATTCCAACAGTAATTGAACTGGGTTTACATTTGCAGATTTCAATAATTCTACAATATTTTTCTTATCTTTTAAAAAGATAATTTAAAAGATTATTTTTCTTTAGAAGTTTCTAGCACCCTAAGTTGGAGAACTGATGCCTGGGCCAAACATAGGAATAAGCCAGCTACTTAAGGGGACCCTCCCGTAGCTTACTTAATTTTGTGGTTCAAAATTGTTGGGCCTTTGGAAATATCTCTTTCTCTGAATTTCATATTTTTTGGCATAGAATAATTTCTTTCTTAAAAAAGACTTCCACAATAGGGAAAGAATGAGAGGATCTCTGGAGGAAGGGTTTAGGGGGTTAATCTCAGACATTTGGGAATAAATCCGCTATCAGGCCAAAGAGTAAGACCTATTTCCTAGCAACTGCGAGCTGGAAAGAAGCCTGTCAGAGACCTTCTCTCCTCCTGAAATAGCCCATGGTCAGAGACACCCACCTGGGACTTTATATCATAATATAGTAACTTGCTGATGGCAAAGCTTGAATTAGAGCTGCCTGCAATGCAGTCATAGCTATCAAATTTACTCCCAGTAATAACTGTATGAATTTTGTTCTTGTACAATTGTCTCTGTTGTCTCTGAAGCAATTTACATCTTATAGCATAATTTTAATGTAATTAATTACATGGGAATTTGAAGATTCATAGTAAAACAATTTATAGTAGTTTTTGACAATTTATTGCCATTTTCATGCACTTATATTTCATAGTGAATAAAATATGCACATGTCTATGAACGTGTGCATATTTTTTAATAAGAAAATGATCTTTAACTTTGTATCATGGTGGAATTTGTGAAAGCTATGGATAGTTTTGTTCAGACAAAAATTTTGGAATTATATAGTTATGATTTGGTCGGATTAAAAATTCTGTAAGATCTGATCTTAGCATGTTAATCCTGCCAATGATTAAGATTCCCAGTGATGGTGAAGAGTTCTCCGGGAATAACTCTACGTCATAACAAGCGCAGTTTGTTTATAAAGCATGGCGGAGCTCAGAGGGAAAGCTGTTATGGAATCTGGCTCTAGCAATTTTGTCAAAATAAATCAGCAGACACAGAGTCGGAAGGGTCCCTCTGTGCGGCTTTCCTGCATTGTTTACTTTGCTTTCCCCATTTTCTCTGTTCTAGCTTCAACTTGTCTGTGCCTTCTGCAGCCCCAAAGTGCCATCTTTTGTGTACTTTTATGAATAATTTTTCCTCTTTCCAAAGCAGGTAGAAGACTCATGTATTCAAAATACTTTTATTGAGTATCTAAAAATACTTACTGAGTATAGCCAATAGAGTAACACATAATAGACACTCAATATCTATTGAGTTATGAGCATCCATGTGTTAGAGGCTAGAGGCATCAACTAAAGAACGGGTAGTTCACAGTTCCTGTCTTCAGGGAGCTCACCGTGTTGTGAGAGAGGGACATAAGAGACCCATTGCACGCGGCAGAGATGTAGCAACTCCGCGCTCCACCTGCATTGGTCTGGAGCCCCAAGGACAATACTGCTCACTGCTCCTTGGGAAACCAGGCAAGGCTTAACACTGTCTACTGCTTTGTAGCTAGCATTCTCAGATAAACAAGAATTTGGGGAACACACAAAACAGGCAGGGGCTCCCTCCCAACAGAGGTTTACAGCATGTGCCAAAGCAGGGACCTGGGAGAGCTTGCGATGTGTCCAGGGAAGTCCACGTGGCATGGTAATTGTGTCCTTTCTTCATTCTGCAAGCAAGAGAGATAAGATCAAGAATGGAGACTAGAATAAACGTCTTCGTTTTCTCAAAATCACGTTTATGGAGGTAAAGTAAACGGATGGAGCCAAAGTGAAGGGTGGCCAGTGACAGCGCACAGCAGAGACGAAGAAAGAAAAAAGGACTTTGATTCCTGAGTGGGAGCCATGACTGAGATTTACGAACCCTTGCTAAGTAGCAAATGCCGCGCTAAGCATTTTATTTATTATCTTTTTGAATTCCCACTCTCTTTTAGTAAGTACCACTCAATAGGTATTGTTAATTTATTTAGTTTGTGAAAGGCCAATTGAGGATCAGGGAGATGAAGTCGCTTGCCTCCCCTCCTCACATATTTGATTGAGACGATGCTGTAGGTGGCACAGTCAGAATTTATGTAACTCTGTAAGTGGGGTAGGGAGACAAATCATGCTGGCCACTTTGAATGCAGAACGACAACAAGGAAACAACACCAACATCAGCTTTCTCCAGCAGAGCTTGGATGTGTGGGTTCAAAGGAGGCCTGGTTACAGTCAGTGTAAAGGATTGTGATGAGATCACAGGAGACCAAGTTCTTGCACCCTGAAGGTTTTGGTTAGACAGGAATAAAAGCATCACAGCTTTATGGTGACATCTGCCCAGTGGAAAACTCTTCCATAGTGGGGATGATGTTCGTTATGGTCTGCGATAAGGGTCCCTGGAGGAAATAAAAGGAAATGTATGCACAAGGTCATACACCATCGTCTTCTGGGCATTACTAATCTCTTTCTCCTCTTTGTAGAAATTTTATTCTAAAGAGGAGTTATCCTTTCAGTCATGTTAGATCTGTGTTATTCTCCAAGTCACCTTTTCTCATGCGCTTTTCCTTGGTAAGCAGTGTATGTTCAGAAGAACACACTCCTTCAGCGGCACCTCTAAGATTTGTACGTTGATGGGGTGCGGGGAGGAGCTGTAAGCAGAGCAGTGAGGATGGAACCTTTGGACGGTGGGAGATGGCCAGGGAATGAAGCAGAGGGGATGACTTATTCTTTGCTGGAGCAGGGAACAGACAGGCAGCCAGAGGATCGGGAACGTGGGAGGCTGTCCCTAGTGTTAGCAGGGGTAACTTAATGATGTTTTTTCCTTAGTTTAAAGGATGTTTCTTGTAAGTTTAGGCTGCAAGTGTAGGGTATCCGATGCTGGTAGGAAGTCCAATATTGTATCAATTTGAGATCCAGGTTTGCTGGCGTCAACATACCGTATAAGCCCAGGGCGTGAACCACGCCTCTGCAGACAAGTTCTAGTGTGCTGTAGAGACCCAGAGCCTCCCGAATATCAGAGAGAGGCAGGTGCTGGTGAGGACCTCTCTCCCCAGGCCTGCCCCGCGCCTTACGGGATTCGGTGGGTTGGGGTGAGCTGAGTGTGGACGCAACACAGAAATGGGTCATGAACAGCAAAGCATCTCTTTCCAAAAAGAGATCAGGTAGAGACATTGTACTAGGTCTTTGGGAATCCTGCAGGGGATCATGGGGGCAGTGAGAAGGAGGGAGAGAGGGCTTGTAATCACAGAAGAGAAAGTTCACGTGGTGTTGACAAGGCAGCAGGGGCCGTGCAGAGTAATGATCCGCATTTGTGAGCCACAATGTCTTAAACATAGTAAAGGTGGGCTTCAGTGTTTTCTCAGATTCTTGGTGGTCCAAACAGAAAGGTTAAACAAAACAATCTACGTGGCTTTTACTATTGATAGAAGGAAATACACCAGGATGTCAAATGTTAAAATCACTCTTCATCACAGTCCAAACTGAAACAAAGCAGGGAGAGGCAGAAATTGCTCAGAGAGGAAAATCAAGCAGCGCGGGTCCTTCAAGGTACCCCGCTTTTTCTGGCATTTTAGAAAGAAATCTTCAAAAGGGATTTTTCTCGGAGTTTGAAAACAATACTGTATTTCCAAGAGTGCTAGGAAAGTTACGTTAAAAAATACTCAGAAATGTTTTTAAAGGTTCCTAACAATCACATTCTGTATATATAGTCAAATCTTCTTTTACTACACTCTGACATTTTGGTTATATTAACGAATCGTCCGCAATAAAAATATACCGTAGATAATGGACTTACAGCCACATGGTTTCCATTTGTTAGTGTTAGTGTGTAGAACAAGTGCAGAGCAGATAAAGAAAATATACGTCTGTGAGGGGGAGTGTTTTTCCTGATGCCTGTCACCTTCTGGAATGGAATGCGGTTAATTCCTCTCCTTCCCCAGCTCAGTAAGTTTATTTTCTTACAATCTGTTCTCTGAGTTAGAACTAGCTCTGATTAAGTGCTATATTGGAAATAGCCAAGTGTAGAGCCCTGGTTAAAATAATCAGAAATTATATCCATAGAAAATTCAAATCTGAGAATTAAAAGCAACAACCACTGTGAAGTAGAATGTATCACTGAGAAAATGTGTGTTCGTGATTGTTCAACGATTAAATGATCCAGCTTCAGGAAGAGTCCCCGGAGGACAGGCCCGGGCAAAGGTCCTTCATTTCACAGTTCACATGGAAAGCGATATTATGAGATCCTAAAAGACAGCTCTGCTTTGATTTGGACCACGCTTTAGTTAAAACTGTTTTATAATGTTATTTGTAGTGAAATGCAAAAATAAAAGGCATATTTTATTGGGTTTTAAAAACGGTTTTCACACGGATATTCATTGAAAGGTTTCAAAACCTTGATGATTTAAATACTTTCCTTTTGAGATATAATAGAATCTAAAAGGACAGTTAGCCCCGATTTCTGCCGGCATGCTTCCTCCTATCAGGCAATCATAGGGATGATTTACATTTCCAGTGGGAACATAAATATCTTAAGAAATAGACAAAACAATGTGCCCCTTTTTATTGTTCAGTCTAACTCACCTTATAAACGTCAGTGTATTGAAATATCAGTCAATCCAGCGCTTGCTCTTTGTTACCTCCCCGGGGACTGCAGACTGCGGGAGGCGGCGGCAGGAAGCACCAGATGTGCTATCTAAGCCATCGATTTTCGTCCCTGATGAATTTAGGTAAAACTGCATCATGGAAATCACTCAGACCGCTGTGAAGCCAGTTTTAAAAGGCAACTCTATTCAGGTTTGTGGGTTTGAAGTGTCAACCTGTGTGCACATGGACAGAGGTCAGAAACGGCGAGCCTCTCACGGCTTCTGGGAGCTTCATGACACCATCAAGCGTCTCAAGGAATGGTTTTCCTGCATGCGAAGAAATCATAAAATGGAGTCATTTGTAAATATGAGAATTAATCCGTTAAGATCCCTAAGTTTATTTTCTTTTGTCATAAAAGCAAGGAAAAAAGACATGCATCACTATATTGCCAACAAGAGATACATTTTAGGGCTAATCTGAAAAAGGTATACTACTTTCACTGGCTTGTACTGATCGAGTGAAGGAAACGCTTCCCCAGAATACGGTACCTTGGCCTCCTGAACGTTTTCGGCTGAAGGAAAATGAGAAAGCCCAGACTCTAGGAAGGTCACTGTCTTACCTTCTCCTACTTTCTCCTCTGAGGCCATGAAGAGACTTCTCTGAGCCACCCCGGCTGGAAGGAGGCGGATAAGACCCTCACTCCAGCTGGGCCCTGTGCCAGCCTCAGACGCCAAGCCGAATCTGGACAAACAGACCTTGCTAAACCCCCGGGTAATAACTGTTCGCTCGTACCCCTGTTTGTTCAGTCATCCTCCTACAGGCTGTCTATTCTTCATCAACCCTATGCATAAAAATACGGTTTTTGGCTGGGCGTGGTGGCTCAAGCCTGTAATCCCAGCACTTTGGGAGGCCGAGGCAGGTGGATCACGAGGTCAAGAGATTGAGACCATCCTGGTCAACATGTGAAATGCTGTCTCTACTGAAAATACAACAGATTAGCCTGGTGTGGTGGCGCGTGCCTGTAAGCCCAGCTGCTTGGGAGGCTGAGGCAGGAGAATTGCCTGAGCCCAGGAGGTGGAGGTTGCGGTGAGCCGAGATCGCACCATTGCACTCCAGCCTGGGTGACAGAGCGAGACTCTGCCTCAACAACAACAGCACAGTTTCCCCTGGGTCTTTGGGTCTTTATTTCTGAAGGTGTCCCTGTACCATAAAACTTAAGTTAGATAAATTTTTTGCGGCCGGGTGCGTGGCTCATGCCTGTAATCCCAGCACTTTGGGAGGCCAAGGCGGGTTGATCACGAGGTCAAGAGATCGAGACCATCCTGGTCACCATGGTGAAACCCCGTCTCTACTAAAAATACAAAAAATTAGCTGGGCATGATGGCGCGTGCCTGTAATCCCAGCTACTCAGGAGGCTGAGGCAGGAGAATGGCCTGAACCCAGGAGGTGGAGGTTGCAGTGAGCCGAGATTGCGCCATTGCACTCCAATCTGGGTAACAAGAGTGAAACTCCGTCTCAAAAAAAAAAAAAAAAAAAAGAAAGAAAGAAAACATATATCTCCTAATTCCCTCTCATTTTTTTCCTTTGTCAACAGAATGCTTTCATAGAGAGTTCTAGAGAAAAAACTCAGGACCTAGATACAGTTGATGTAAGTTGTATCCCTGGGAATATATAAGCATACCAAATGACTACCATGTATGGAAAAGCTGAAATACACATACAGTGAGTGCGTATACTAGAAATCTGTCTGTACATTTAATGTCTTAACTGTGCATATAAATTATACAGTGCAAATTTATGCATTTTATTATTTATTCATTCAAAACTTATGTTTTAGGACCTTTGAAGTGTACTAAGGAATAGTTGAACACATATCACATAAATTTTTAAAAAATTCCGCTGCTTAGGGCTCTAACCCAATAAAACAGTGCAAATGTCAAATACAATACAATATTGACAGGAATACCTAATTTGAAGAACTGAAAATTATTTGCTTGACCTGAAATACCCTTAAATTTTACCGGCAGATGGTCAGACACTGCCTTAGGTACACACTGGAATGTATGTTTAGCATATTTTATAAAACAAAAGGCTATCCCCTTTATGTGTGGAGAACAGGTTATTTTAAAACACAAAATAGTTTTTTTTAAAAGAAAAAAAATATTTCAGACTATTCCCAAGTCTTTCTCTAAAGCATTCAGCCAAGATATTATTAATTCTTTTGATTGTATAGAGAAAAATGATCAATGACTTCTATTTTCTTTAATACCTTTTTTAAACATTTAATTTTTCAAATTATGAAAACATATCATTGAGACACAGGACTTAGGCCCTACAAAAGGGGGTGCAGAAGGCAGTTTAATGGAAGACAATTGCATTATCTTTGGGGACTGGGGAAAGAGATGGTGAAGAAATGCCAGGTAATCAGAGAACTGCAGCATAGAGGAAGGAAAAAAATTCTGGGAGTAGGGTAGATATTAAAAACATCTACATAAAGCTACATAAATCCTAAATCCTGCCTGTGAAAATGATGGGAAAAAAGTCCTAAATCCATGATGTCAGAATGTTACTGTATAGTCAGAATAATATTCTTGTGCAGTAATTTGGTAATTAAGAAACAGCATGAAGAAGTACACGTTTATAGGTGCTATTTGAAGAAAATGCATAATTTATAGATAGAATGCAGATTCAGACAATAGTAATTCAAGGACAATGGAACACAAGAACAGCAACCAATGGTTCTAGGAATCTGAAGAATGTCTTGGCATAGTAAAAAGTTTGAAAATGTAATTAAGAAAGCATTGAGTTAGAGGTATTTTTTAATAGAAAGCTTAGAGATAAAAAGAGAATAAGGAGACAATTCAGAAGAGGTAAGCAGTTTAAGACTTCAGAAATTTATAAACACGAAGTCTTATTAGTTTACAAAGAATTAAAATATATGTTGAATAAAGGGCATGAATGAAAGTATAATAATCAGCTATATTAGTAAGAAAGATGATTATGATAAAATATAGAATTCCAGTGTTATTTGTTGAAACCAATGGTGCATTATTAGTCATAATACATTTTTTAAAATAGAAATTGATTCATATATAACTATTTTTTAAAGTTCTCTAAAATTAATTTTAATTACATTCCAAAGGTTTTAATAATATAGAAGTTCACTTATAGCAATTATTTATCTTACTATTATTTTAATCTATAATTTTTGTGGTCTTAAAAATCATATTATATCCTTACTTGGCTTCATATCAGGTCCTCAGAAACTATAAAACTTAGTTTGTTTCTTAATTACTCCATAAACCTGGAGAGTAATTTAAAAATCATGTGCCTAGTCATTTTAGTCTTTATTCTTTTTCAGAACTTCAGCTTATCGTTGAAGAAGTCACATGCTGAGTGCGCTGAAAATTCTATTAATTAGTTACACACTAGTAAGTAAGGCTTAAATCCCAGTGCCAATTAAATCTATTTATAATTGCATTGGGAGCTGATAAATAATAGGTCATGTTTTCAATTTTCATATGGATTCTGATCTAGGGTATTATATATAAAAAAGTAATTATTTTAAATATATCCGATTTAAATATTTTTCAGTATTTTTTATAATTTGAAGGCACTACTTTATTTTCTATACATATGTAATTGAGTGGATTCCCAAGAAAGCTGTTACAGTAGGAGTTTTTGTTATTCACAATGTGTTACAATTAAAATTACTTATACAAGAATTTATAAGTGGCTGTGAAAGTTCTAAATTTGAACTTTAGAAAAATTACTGGTGGTCACATTTTACTTTCCTGTCTTTCTGTGTATGTGTGTCTTGGGGCAAAACCTGACCTAGGCCCTAAGGTGACTGTGAAGATTTGAGAAACTCCTTTATTCCTATTTGCAGGATGGCAGAGAAGGGCTAAGGGTAGAAGGAGATGCTCCGTTCAGTTTACTGGTGCCAGTCCAAACTCTACATTGTTTCGTGTTTCATAACACAATTTTAAAAATCATTTAATTCAAACTTTTAGGAAATTATTTGCCTGTAATCACTAACGGCATATAATTGGTGAGCTATTAAAGATAATTATTGACATTTAAATATAAACATAAATTCTCAAACAAGAAGTGATATATAGTCTTAAACTAGATACTACTAACATGTAATATAGGCTGAAATTAATTCTTTAGAATATATTAAAACCTTTATGTGGTTATCTATATAGCAAAGATATTATAAAAAGATAATTCATGTTATATTCATTAATATAGGAGATTCATTAACAATTTACATTAACATATGACTTAAAAAAATATTAGGCCAGGTTCTGTAGTTAAATTTTATGAGCCCTGACTCAGGGAGACAGGTTTATTAAAATTAAACTATACTTTGAGAATATTTTATAAATAAACATAGGTAAGCTTGTATATTATAATGAAGTTTGTTTTGTTCAAATCTTTGGTTCATCTTAAGGGACTACTGAAAAGATGGTAAGCTCTTAATACAGGCTTTTCTTCCTTGATTATTGATGCCACTTAGAATAATGTTCCTTTTGGTTCAATTTCTACAGTCAATTTGATTAAAACTCATTTATCACAATAAAGAGACAAATATTTCAAGAGATTGAACGAGGTTTCTAAGGCTCTTTCCTCTATCCTGTCTTTGAACACTTAGTTACCACTTCCATAAATTTGGATGATGCCTCAGGCTCTTATAAGGTATTTTATTATACATGCTTTTCATTATGACCCAAAACATTTATCTTTCCAATTATTGATTTTCCCAAGTCCTAAGCTTAAGAGAATTCAGTTTTACTAATCAGCAAGTCATTCCTGAGGTAAGTTTTTATTTTGTCAACAGGATTAAACAATCGATGTAGGGCTGCTGCTACCCAAATGATAGTTAATAGATCACATTTAGCATCTGATTAGAAAATGCCAAATATGTCTCAAAAAATGTCGTAATACATTTTGTGAATATTTTGACTCTAAGAGGCCTATGTATTTAAATTATGGTAACTTTGAATTATGAATTTTGCATTGTTTTTACACAGTGGGAATTTATTTTGCTATTTGTAATATTAACTTGTTCATGTATTATACTTTCATCTTTTATAACCAATGATTAAGGCAATTCTTCTACTCGAAAATATAGAAAAATGCAATTTTTTTTCTTATTTCTTGAAACAAAATATTTTGGTAGATTCAGCGACTAGAGTTGATAGCCCAGAATTACTGGTCAATAATTAAAGATTGGAACAAAAGTAAATTCAAAATAATTTGGTGTAAGTCTCTGAAGGAAAAGAAAACAACTTTCTGAAGTTTCCTTCCTTTCCTTGACATGGGTAAATCAGAATTTATAGGATAACCATAGCCTTTCTATGATTTTGACAAACAAAAACTCTACTGGGCCATCTCTGCCTTGTCACATATCTTTTTCTAACACTGATAGTCCAGTCCACACTGAAGTATGTTCCAGAGAATTGTGGGAATGAGCAGGTACCTGGCCACTCCATGTATGTTGTTTTGTGAGTCTCGTGACTAGATGAAAGTTACAAGATAATTGGCTGATGTTTGGGGTAAAGTCCGTCAGAAGAAAGGGAAGCTAATGGGTTGAAATAAGAATTAGGCTTGTGACCTTAAATTCATGAAGCCCTGATTTTCTACTGGGCTGAGCAAACCAGTCTGGGAAATATAGAATTATAGTCAAAAGGTTGTATCCATTTTCTAAGTGCTGACTAATTTATCTTCTTGTTTCTAGGCAGAGAAAGTTAAGCTATACCAGACAATTAATTACCTGCATCCAGATGTGAAATCCAGAAGTTTCAATACTAATAACAGACTCTGGCCATCAGAATTTTGTTTATATAACTTACATTTCTCTTATGAGAGTTTAGGTCTGTTTCCTTGTCTTATACTCAGGGAAGATGAAAGGCAGTTAACAAACCCTGTAAAATAATTAACTGTAAGGTTGCTAAATTATCCTCCTGTCCTTTCCACTGCAGTTTAAGTAAACAGTAAATGATTTTGAACTTTTCCTACATCAATTTATTTTAATTAATGAATTTTATTTCTTAGAGAAGTTTTAGATTGACAGAAAAATTAAACATAGAATACAGAGATTTCCCATCATCAAGTTATTTCTATTTAATTAAATGGTTAAAAACTCTTATTCTTTTGAAAACATCACTAAATAATTTATGTTTTCAAACAATAAAACCATATTTACTGATACTGCTTGTAAGTGTTATGACGACATGAAAGATGCTGGGAAAATGGATAAGTACCGTCAAATACCAGTGCATAACTATGTTGGACTAGCTGACAATATTAAAGTCTATGAAGGTAAAGTTAAAGGTTAGAAGAAACCTAATGGCTTCATTTTCTTTTTAGAAAGATGTAATTATCTATCTTTATGTACAGCAGAGGGAAAATAAATTATCTATACCTACTCTTATTCATATTTCATAAAAAGAGTTGAGACTGTAGATTTAATTTCTAATCTACTCTAATATTAAGACAGATATTGGAAGGGAAAGGTTGCCAAATAAAAGTAGTCTATCAAGACATGTATTTTTCATGATTATGAACTTTTTCAGCATACATTTACATTTAATTATGTATGTGCTCTGGATGTATTTTTCTTTCACATAAAATAAATGCTTAGAATTTTTATAAATTCTAGATCTTTATTATACATTTTTGATGATGTCTGATTTGCATTATAATCTCAGATGATTTTTATCTGGCATAATGGGCCAATTTCTAAATAGCATCTAGAAGCCATTATCTGAGGTAGATTGTATAGGTAAATTTTATGAATCCTTAGAAAATTTATAGAAGAACCAACAAGGAAAACATCTTCATTGCTTTAAGACTTCTAGCTTGATTTTCATTCTGACACACATGTTTTAAGCATTATTTTGGTGGCTGTGTATACTAGATAAGGAGCTTGTGTAGTTGGAATAGAAATCAAATATCTTTACGGAGATGGTTGTTTATCCATCCACCATATGCTAGACAATGATAAAGCCTGATGGTCACAATGATGAAAGGGCACAGACCTTGCCCTCAAAGAGTTTGCATTCCTGAGAAAGTGCCTAAAAACAACTTTTAAAAATACACTTCACATTTGAATTATTTGGCGTTAGAATTCTTTTCCTGGAATTAATATGAAGGAATTTAGAAACAATCATTCAGTCTTCTGAAGACCGTTTTGTGCTGCTTTGAGAATGCAGGATTAGGGGTGATATAGACAAGACTTTCCACCGTGGCAAGGTGGAAAGAGCATTGAAGTATAAAGGAAAGGACCTGGACATTAGCCCCGGGTGTGCTCCTCAGTGACCACATGACTTTGGGAAGATACCAGTTGATTTCTGTGGTCATTTCCTCATCGTTCTTCAATGACCACCTCACATAGGCACACAGTGTTTATCTGGAGTGGGTATTGGCTACTAGGACTTGGTGGTAGAAGATGTAATCATGGGTAATATTTCCTACTATTTTTAGGGCTTTGTTGGTCATTTTTTTCTCAATGAGAATTTCATGAAATTTATATGGTTTTAAATTGCACAGTGAAGCAGAAGTGTGCATATGCTTCCCAATTTATGCAACTGATCACTTTAATAATAACCAGAACCATTATGTTTTCAACAATAGCAACTTTCCCTAGGATTCTGGGTGGGGGCTGCCATCGCGAGTGTCCTTTATCCCTGTCTCCAGCTCCAGTGCACCTCTGACAGTGCTCCATCTTTGCCAAAGGGACTGTAGGGAAGAGCAGTGAAGTAATGTTTGGCATAGTAGGCTGCAAACTGAAAATAGCTAAATAAATTAATGTTTGCTCTGATTATTAAAATACACTTAGTATGCCTACTTTAAGATGAGTGTTTACATTTTTCAAGATAAATTTGAAGTCTTCTTTCACAGAAAAGCAAAATAATGAAAAAGAAGAGAGCTTTACTAAATCTAGAGAAGCTATCTCATTTTGTAAATGAGGATTTACTGTTTGATGGCTATAGAACTTCGGTTCTGTAAAATGAAAAAGTTCTAGATCTGTGTACAACAACATAATGATAGTTAATACCACTAACTTGTACACTAAAAATGATTAAGGCTGGGCACAGTGACTCATGCCTGTAATCCCATCACTTTGGAAGGATTGCTTGAGGCCAGGAATTTGTGACCAGCCTGGGAAACATAGTGGGACTCTGTTTCTAAAACCCTAGAAAAAAAATATTTAGCCAGGCATGGTGGTGCATGCCTGTGGTCCTAGCTATTCTGGAGGCTAAAGTCAGAAGATTACGTGAGGCTACAGTTTTGAGGCTGCAGTATGTTCTGACTGTGTCATTGCAGTTCAGCCCGGGGAACAGAGTGAGATCTTGTCTCAAAAAAAAAAAAAAAAAAAATTAAATGGTATGTGTTTTTTAAACCAAAATTTAAATTAATAGATAGCATTTCTGCAAGTAACTGTTTCAGAACTATAACTCTAGTAGCCTCAAAGAAGACCTCAAAGTAAGATTTAGAATAGGAGTTTTACGGTGAACAGCCATGTGTGGCAACTGCATGCCGATTTTCAAATAATACGTATCACATATCCTTTATGCCTAAAAAATGTTAGTGCAGATAAGCTTGTTGTGAACAAAGATGTTTCTATTAAGCAAAGTAATCATTTAAGTAGCCATGCTTTTAGCCTCAAGAATTACATTTTTATAAGTAAACCAGATAAGGATGTTGATTTTGTGGGAAGAGGAAATTAGATAGCACATGAAATCCTAAACTATGTAATTGATCTGGTATGTAATATAATTTATGCAGTATTCACTTAACTGTGTGCTTTGTTAATCACAGCTATAATGTTAATTTGAGAAAATATCTTCAGCATATATTTTGAGATTAAAACACAATTACAGTTTTGCCATATGAACTTGGCAGTACTATTGAATAAACTTGTTAATGCTAGGAAATCTAATTATTGTATTGAAAAGGTAACAGAATTATTTATAATGATATAAAATAATTCACAAGATGATCTTGGGCATGAAAATAATCCCTGAATAAAGTGCACCTTCATTTCAAGGGGCTGACAAGATTAGAGGGATGAATTACATGGAAATTGGGTAGTATGAAATGAGCAATGGTGAAAGGATGCTAACTCAAGCAGATGATAAGCGAGGCATAAAATATCTCATCATATGTCTTCAGATTGTGCAGCTCTACCATTGGCAACTTCAATTTGAGGTAACATCAAGAAAGCTAGAAGTAATATATTAGAGCTCCTAGCCTATAGAGATATGTGGTATTTTCTGAAATAAAAGCAAACTGTATGATTAACTGAATTAAAAGTTGCAAATGCAATAAGAAATATTCTTGATGCTAATGACAGTCTAAATTTAAATAAATTTCTGCAACATAAGAACTTCTTCATAATTCAAATATTTGTTTTAGAATTAGATATAACGCTCTATATCCTAAATCTATAGCAAAAAGCTTATGGATTTTGAAGAATGATAGCGTGGATTCTATACATAAAACACAGGAATTAAAACCACTGTAACTGTTAGTTTAAATCTGCATCTATAGAACCCAATGTAAGTCCCACTAAACTTCATTCTTTTTCCAAGTTAAAAATCATACTTTACACTATAATATACTACATATTTTACTGTGAATGTATACTTTCACATGCATGACTTTTTAGAAAGGAAATTAGATGAAATAAAGATATAGTTACTCCCAAGAGTAAATTCAGAACTGGAATTATATTATGCATATTATTATTTAACTTAGTAAATGATAAATGTTGAATCAACAAAATATTGGTCTCTAGATTATTACATTTTACAGTAATGAAAGAGATGAATATGATTTGCATTTTCCCTTATTCCAGGAGGACTATATGTTAATCATTTAAGTTATTAAATTTTTGAAGACAATTCATAGTTCCCTATAGAAATTCAGTAATGTGGAACTCTTAAAACATGTCAGAAATATCATCGTGTAAAGACATTCTCCATGAGCACAGATCATTAATGATTACATGTATGCTAATTATCTTATGAATAAAATACTAAGCAATTAATGAATTAAGATCTCTATTATTTTAATGTTTCATGGTCAACTTATCAAACACTGTTAACTCAAAATGTGATCCAGGAACACAACCCAAAATTATCTTCAGTGCTTTATCTTTCGAAGAGTTACCTATTACGGGAACAGACCCTAAATCCAGAGCATAAAGAGAATAACAATATAATTGCATGAAAGATAAAATTGTACTTTCCTTTTGCTACAGGGATGTTATTGCTGTCCCTGAAAGGATCAATACTCTACATCTGATATTTACTAAAACATATCTTGGTTCTTAAACATATCTTGGTTCTTGTCCTTTCATGAGGAGGTCTAAGGATCAGAAATATACATTATAAATATGAAAAGAGGATGTCACTCTAGGGAGAATGAGTTCCATAAGTAAAATGTAAAATGCCAGGTGGTGAATTCAAAATAGACAACATGCAGTTTTCCTAAGGAAAATTGCATAAACTCTTTGTCACTCTCAGCTTTGCCGTAGTCTTATGGTTATTTCTTATGTTATAGTCACTTTCAGGTTGCAAGATTATTTCAAGGAACTCATCTGAATCCAGTTGCACCTAAAAGCTTCACAATCTAAAAATCCGTGTATATGATTGCTACCTTATTTGGTGAGTCATGACAATAAATGGCGGGAAATTCAATATAGGAGGTGAATTCAAAATTGTATTTTTTTTTTTTTTGAGATGGAGTCTTGCTTTGTCACCCAGGCTGGAGTGCAATGGCACGATCTTGGCTCACTGTAATCTCTGCCTCCCAGGTTCAAGCTATTTTTATGTCTCAGCTTCCCAATTAGCTGGGATTACAGGGGCCTGCCACCATGCCTGGGTAATTTTTGTATTTTTAGAGGTGGGGTTGTGCCATGAGGCCAGGTTGGTCTCGAACTTTTGACCTCAGGTGATCCACCTGCCTGGCCTCCCAATGTGCTGGGATTATAGGCGTGAGCCACTGCTCCAAGTCCAAAATTATCTCTCTAAAAACTGTATTCATACCCAGTTTCCTTGTAGTAGTAGTACTTTATAATCACCTATGCTCTTATCGTTTTCATTGTGTTAAACTTGAGTAGCTTAAACTGTATCTATATCTATGCCTGGCACACAGGAAATAAATGCTCACTAGATGTAGATGTAATTGTTATTGAGCTTCAGTTACAAGTACTAATTAATCTGAACTAGCAGGACACCTGATGAAAATTATTTACACAATAATATAGTCTGGCAGATAGGAGGCCTATCAAAGTCATGAATGAAATAAATATATTTACACCCCTACTATATTTATTTCATAAAAGGTAAGAATTTAACGAACATTTTCTTCCTCAGAATAACAGTTGATCCCCACCACACTTTACTCTACACACTGTACTGCTGTGTCCTTAACATTAGTTCAAAATAAATAAGCTAAGAGATAGACAAAAATTCTAATTGTACTACTGGTTATAGAATGTAATGATAGAGTTGGGTATATATTATACTGTTCTATAGCTATAATACATAAAGACAACAACTAAACAGTTTAATTGCATTATTGGAAATAAATGTTTTTGCTATGATACAAACTAAACAAAGCCTACATAGTTTAAACCTTGCAATTTGGTATTACTTTGCCAACGGGCATGAGGATGAAAAAAGTAAATTTTTAGTAATTGTTAAAAAGAACCCTTGAAAGCTACAGACAATTCTTTGTCCCACCAACAGTAAGATCTTCAATGAAATAAAGAAGGTGTGAGAGGCACTTTAAAAATTCTTCTCAATATTTTTTTATTAAATCATTCTATGCAGGACTCCAGGAGGTGTCTTTAGAGATTTAGGTGTTTGGTGAAAGGCATCTCAATGCTCAAAGGACAAGTTCAATATTTATTTATTTGAGGAAGAAAATGCACATTATATTCTTTACCTTCTATTAAATAATGTCTCAATAAATACGGTATAATATTTATTTCAGAAGCAAATATTAATTTAAGAAAGCTATCGGGCATTATTTATTTGAGATAATATTTTTAAATCATTGATGTATTGTTTGGATTTTCATTTAATGAAATCAACTTACATTTTATTTCAATTGTATAAATTTGCTTTTGCCAAATATGCTGTTGGACTTAGCTTGCTATTAATTAAAGGTATCTAAAATCATATCAATACTAAATAAACATTGAGTTATAATCTTTTTATAAAATCTAAATCACAAAATCTAGGTATATATTAACTTCTTAATCCATCAGTGGCACTTAAATGCAAAATAAATTTATTTCCAAATTACTTTCAAGAGGATCATGATTTGAAAGAACCTTTTGTATATTCCAGACTATGACCTCAATATTTCTGAAAAGTGGTGCATAATCATTAGTTGATTTTTTTTCCCTTGGCATGTGAGAGATACCAATTCATAAAAGGGAATTACAAAATAAAAAAACTGCCTGTGTGTGTGTGTGTGTGCGCTTGGTGCATGTACAAGTGTGTATGTGAACGTGTGTATGTGCATGCAACATAAAAATAAAACCGTTTGCCTTATTCATGACCACCGTGTTTTACTCAACAAAAGTTTGTTGAAAATTTACAGGAACAAACAAACAAAAGCAGCCCCATTAAAAAGTGGGCAAAGGACACAGACAGACACTTCTTAAAAGGCATATATGCATCCAACAAACGTATGAAAAAAATCTCAACATCACTGATCACTAGAAAAATGCAAATGAAAACCGCAATGAGATATGATCTCATACCAGCCAGAACGGCTATTATTAAAAAGTAAAAAAACACTAGATGCTAGTGAGGTTGTGGAGAAAAAAGGATGCTGTTGGTGGAAGTGTGAATTAGTTCAACCACTGTGGAAGACACTGTGATTTCTCAAAGACCTAGAACCAGAAATAGCATTTGACCCTTAGTCCTATTACTGGGTATACACCTGAAGGAATGGAAATCATTCCATTATAAAGGTACATACACTTGTATGTTCATTACAGCACTATTCACAATAGCAAAGACACGGAATCAACCTAAATGCCCATCAGTGATAGATTGGATAAAGAAAATGTGGTGCATATACACCACGGAATACTATGTGGCCATAAAAAAGGAACAAGATCACGTCCTTTGCAGGAACATGGATGTAGCTGGAAGCCATTATCCTCACCACTAATGCAGAAGCAGAAAACCCAATACCACATGTTCTCACTTACAAGTAGGAGTTGAATAATGAGAACATATGGACACATACTAGGAACTATTAAAAGGTGGCAGGTAGGAGGAGGGAGCATGTCAGGAAGAATAGTTAATGGATGTTGGGCTTCATATCTAGGTGATGGGATGATTTGTACAGCAAGCCACACGTTTACCTATGTAACAAAGCTGTACATTCTGCACATGTAACTCCTGAATTTAAAATGAAAAATCCCACAAGTTTGTTGAACAAAAAACTGCATACATGAAATATGTAAAAGTACATGGTAATTATACCTCAGTCATTTTTTACATCCTCATGTACAGAACTGGAGGATTTGGGAGTGAGAAGGAGGCAAATAAAAAATTATTATCTAAATAATTTGTATCATCTCACTGAAATGATCACAGATTTTTCTATAAATGGTTATTACCTCAGCTGCCAGATAAGAACCCTGAGGTGCAGAGAATTGAAGTGATCATTTCCATGATACACACAGAATGTGTGTAAGTATGGATCTGGATTTTGGACCCAACATTTTAGTCCCTGTCTTAGACTTCTTTCCAAAGTAGGTACCATGACCTTTTATGATATATTTTCTATGGCAGTTCAACAGTACCTCTTAGATGAAATAGGCAGCAATAGATCAAATATCCTAGTTTTCTTGATTTTGATTATTTCCTTTTCTTTTACATCTATCTATCCATCCCTCCATCCATCCTATCATCATCATCATCATCATCATTGTCATTATCATCATGTATTTTTACTGAGAATTAGAGCACATATACAGAAGATGATAGAGATTAATGAATCATTTTAAAGCAAACACCCAGGTAACTGCCCTCAGGTCAAGAAAGAGACTATTGCCAGCACCCAGATGATTCCCCTCTTGTGCCACTTTCTATTTCGAATGGCGGTTCTCCCTCCTGGAGGCGACCCTTCTATACTAACATTTAAGGTCCCCCTTTTCTTGACTTGCTGTGAAGCTCTTTATAGTATGTACTTCTAAATGATATAAAACAGTTTTGTCTGATTATAAATGGTTTTTAAAAAGAATCACAGGGTATGTATTATTCTTGTTTTACTTCTTTCACTCCACATTTTATTCTGCTGTGTGCTCATTCTTTTCCATCGTTGTATGCATTCATTGCATAGATATGTTACATTTGATTTATCCATTCTACCTTGAATTGACATTTGATTTGTTTTCTTAATGCTCTTTTAAACTAATGTCCTTGGATTTTTTGTAATATTTATTCAACAGAAAAAAAAAACATTCCACATCAGAATTTGATGACCCTGTTTTTATCCAAGGTGGTCTTCTAAAATTCTAAAGAATGAGAAGAAGGATGATACTAAATATAGTCATTGAATATACATTATAATTTGTTATTATATATATATGACACTAGACATATTTAAAGAAATTTAAAATGAACTACTGTCCAAATTTGCATTTAGCACTGTTAAAATAAACTGAGTAAATGCAATACAATCTGAAACACCCGCTCCTTCACGGTTAGAGGTGAGCAGTGATTTAGTTAATATTTGAATGTACTAATTCATATTTCTCAATATAAGAATCTGAAATATTCTCAGAAGTTCTTCCATGGCTACTAATTCTATGACTAACTGGACTTTTCACAGCCACTGAAAACTTTGAATCAAATTCACCATGAATGTTGCAGTTATCAGAAGGGAATATTAAACAGGAGAATGAAAATAATAAAGTGAACTTTATGACAAGTTTGGATGAAACACTGAAATATTTCATATGATTTAGAATATATTTAATGTAAAAGATACTATACTATCTGAGATAATTCTAGCTTAAAATTCTAATTTGACTTTTCATATTACTAGAAAAAAGAATAAATAGATCTACCATATGTTTATCTTTTTCTACAACTTCTTCCTTAATTCTGACTGCAAGAATAAGAAAATGTATTTAAAGAGTTATGTAACAAAAAGAGTGGTTAGTACAGGCTAGTATATTCTAATGTTTTAAGTGATATTAAATATTTATTCTATTCATTTAAAAAATATCAGTTAAACTTTCAAAAACCTATCTACTACTATTGCATAAAAATGAATTATATGTTTGATGGTTATAAAATAATTAAACACATTTAAAAAGTATTTGGATAAAACTGAATGTAGTCTCTTTTTTTACCAAAGAAACCTTTTCAATTTTAATCTTATTCTTTAAAAGGAATAAAAATCATGTTGAATTCTTAACCATTAATTTATCAGTTAAAATATATAAATACATTCCTACTTTCCCTAAAACAAAACAGACAATAGTCCCCAAGGAAACCTGGCAATGGAGTTAAGGCAATGGATTTGTTTGAAGAACAAAAGTATATGCAGCTTACTGGAAGTTTCTTCATGCTCTTTCCCTATCCTATTACCTCTTTTCCTCCTTTCAGGGCTCAATGCTGTAGTAATGCCACCTGGCTACACAAAGCCCCCTAGCCTAGATAATGTACTTTTCTTTATTTTAATAGGAAAACAGAAACTTCAAAATTGTAAATAGAGAAATACAATGATATCTTATATGCATGACTATCATTATGTAAGACTTACAGACTTATAAGTGTTATTTATTTGATTGTAGTCTATTCTAATTTGAGACAATTTTGCCTTATTTTTAAATCATGGGTTATCTCAGTTCATTTTGAAGTTGAATAAATAATACTACTTCATTTCTAAGATAGTTCTTAATGGAGCCTGGAAAACATGTCATAATAAACTTGCATTTAAAACATCCACTTGTAAAACTAATTTAAATAATTTTTATCTGTATTCTAGATTGACTTGTCTACCTTTCTATTCCGGGCTAGACTGAATTTGAAATATTTTTGTCCATAAATAGCATAGATAATATCAAACCCTGACCTAATCCTAGACTCACTTAGTTGTTTCCATTAAGCACTGTTCTGGGACATGGTTGCTTATTCCGATGATGTCTAGATCCACTGACATAGGACACCAAGCATTATTACAGACGACATCTGAGACTGTGACGGGCTGAGGTGGGTTAGAACTTGTCAACCAAAGGAGGCATCAGAATGCCTTGACTGTGCTTCAGTTTAAGGTTTTGGGGATAGATATGGTTTTTCAATAACTGTGTCTTCCCCAACAGCACTGAGAACCAAGATACAGAGATGGTTTGGTTGTGTTTGGCCCATCTTGTTTTTAAAATATTCTTTGCAAAATTTAACCCAGACAACTGCCACAACTGCTATTTCTATAATGTCCCCTCCTCACTGCCTCCCCATTCATCCCCTCCGCAAAAATGGCCTTCTCTCTTGGTTATCAGATACCAAATTAGAACTAGCCTGTAGTTTCTATCTCCTTTTGGATCTAGTCCAAGAATATTGGTGTCCTCTGGAGAGATTTTGATTTTGCATTTCATCTCTCCTGTATCAGCATGTGCACAGAGGTGCATTTTAATTCCCTGCTGAGAGCACGCTCTTAAAGCAACCTACTGTATTTATAAAAATCCAATTATTTGTGAACTATCATAATATTTCTTCCTGAGATTAACATTTGTTTTCAATACTTAAAAGTTTAATGTAATAAATATTTAATATTGCTGATGGGATATTTATTTATGTCTCACCTTGTTGCAAAGAGAATTTGTGCATAGTCAGTCAGAACTGCAGCTAACATTGACATTACTTGATTAATAGTGAAGTCAATGTATTATTTGGATGTCCCAGTAATGTGTTTTTTGTGGAATCACAAAGGGTTAGAAATTCCTCTTATCCCTCATCATGTTTATTGCCCTATTAGCTACACATTAGAAATTAGTTAGCTGATAGAAATATTACATAATCAGGTAACAATAATGACAAACAATATACTTCAATAATTAAAACAAAAAGACTGAATGTTAAATTTTTATTTTCGTTGGCTCACATACTGAAAATGTAGAGATATCATTCTGATTTAGCTATTTTTTCTTCATCTGCTCTAATATATTAGGTATTTGCCTGTTTACTTTTTAACATTCACCATATATAAAGCTGAAGTGTAACAGAAAACAGAATATGAGGTTAAATCTGCAAAAAATAGAATAACTTAACATTACTGTGCTACAATTTGCTGAGATTGTTATGAAAATAATACATTTTCATTAATTTCAAAATGTTATAGAAACTCGGCAGCAGAAGTTTGTACACATTATATATTTTTATTACATGTATTCTACAACATGTTCAAAGCTGTCTCCCACATTTGCATTGACTGTAAATATTCTCTAGTGGCTTCAAGTCACCTTTTTTTGTCAATAATTTTTTGTATCTGATACCCTCAAACATTAAATAAGCTGTGAACTATTGTTTTTATTTTTAATCTTCCAAATTATAGAGATTTTTTATGAACAGACTGAATGTTAATTTTTATGCTTTAAAATATTTAAATTGTTGCATTTTAATTAGAAAACTCAATTAGAAACATTTTGGATTTAAAATACACATATATATACACACACATACATGCATATAAATACATATATATATACACACACATATATATAATAAATGGCCAGTAGTCCTACATAATAATGAAAATTAAAAATGTCTGCACTGTTCTTTAGATAGCAAATGGCAGGATAATAAAGATGCATGCCCATTCTTCTCTCTCACATCTTTAGCTATTTTTATGGATTAAGATCTTTTCTCCCCTGCTCTATTGAAAGATTAGGTGTTACATGTTCCAAGAACCACCTGCCTGCTCTTCCTTTAAACTTAGAGACAGAAGAAGCATTTTTCCTATGTGCCCATCTTGATGACCTTTATATCCTTTATATATTTTCTTCTATATTGAGATTATCCTTTTTTTTCTGTGTCTCATGGTAGGTGGCAAGATCCTTAAGAGGAAGAACTCTGTTTTGCTTCTGGTTGTATCTCCTATACCTACCACAGTCACTGGTATAATACTTGTTGAAAGAACCGTAGTTTGCTCCATAGCAGAAACTATGCAACATAATTTTTGCAGCCTCATGCTACCAGAGAATTCTCCTATAGTGCCCATTCAGTAAATACAAGTGTATTGATTGTCCTCCTTCTCCTACTTCAACATCATGCCAAAGTCAATATCTTGCCTGACTTAGACTTTCCTTTTCCTTTAATGTTTCTAATCATTTAGGCTGAAAATTATGAGTTTTTTTAATCGAGACAAATATTAGTAAAAGTCAAATCAGCTATTGGTTCTGCCATCAATGTAGCTGTGGAACTTTGAAAAAGTTAATCGTAATCTTCCTGAGTTTCATTTTTCTCATTTGTTAATTACTGTTATAATGCTTTGTCTTTTACATGTAGATTAAATGATAATATGACTGCAACAGTGCTTGAAGAGATAAAAGCTCAGTAGGGCAGTAGTTGTGCAACTTTACCTTTCATCAGAATCACTTTGAGGTCAGAATACTGATGGCTGGGTCCTACTCACAGAGTTTCTGATTCAGAAGTTCTGGGGTATAAAAGTTTGCATTTCTCACAAATTTCCAGGTATTTTTGATGCTCCCAATGCTGGGAGCACATTCTCAGAACCATTGATATAAGCTACTGTTATTTTATAATGGTTAAACAGTTTTGCTTTTTTTCTTATTGATATCCAAAGATATTAAAATACTTTCGTTATTCCCTCTCCTAGCTATGTTCTTTTCTATTCCAATCCTTGGTAGTTAAAAAATTACTTATAAAAATGATATAAAATATTTCCTATGAATGCATTTTAATATGTTAACATGATGAATTACTTGATCAGATGTGATATAATGCTATCAAAATGAAAATTAATGAAAACAAGCTTTTGAGAAAACTTTTTCAATTGTATGCATATTCAATTATGATTTAAATCCATGAGTCATAAGATATAGTTGAAATTTGCAGAAAGTTAACAAACTTGAATAATAATTGATTTGCAATTGTACTAAGTTCTTAAGGAAAGCTGGATTGGATCATGAATTTCAACAATTTGATACACTAATCTACTTGGCCCACTCTACTAATTGGAATGCATGCTTGCAGCATACTGTGTGACAGACTTGGTGAAAGATGGTTTCTTTGCCAGGGCATATTCAATATTCAATTATTTTCTTGTTAATAATTTATCCTGCATAATAGAGAAAACACTGTAAATAACCATCTGTCTCAAGGAGCTGCTTTTATATTTACAAATAGTCACAGTACAGAATCTCATCAAAAGGAACATAGAAAGAAGGTTAACTGCTTAGATTCAGGAAATTTCAGACTTCTATCTCTAAACTAGTGGTTATTCTTAGCTGCTATTCTAGATACAATAATAACCGCTGAGATTTGTCTAAGGGGAAGAAGATAATAAGGTAGAAAAATTAAAGGTTTTAGGTATACACATTTACACAACACACACACAAAGCTTTCACAAGAAAAAAAATTATTAATATCACAAATTCCTGGCTATTCAATTGGAAGTTAGAACTTGCAAAATGGCTTACATCTATGGCAGAAAAGAGAGAACTACCATGGAAGCAGCTACAGCAGTTACAGCAATAATTAATCAAGGAAAGAAGAGAAAGTAGCATCATGATACAGATACGGATCACTGGGATATGGGTAAGTACATATTGCAGTCCTAACTGGCAAAGGCATTGGATCAAGAATGACAGGAGATGTTACATGTAGCTTTTGGTAATGATGAAATAAATTCCTTATGTCATTGGCTTTTATTTACTTAATCCTATCTTGTCTAAAGCATATTTAGGTATATTTTTAGTAAATATTGAAACTGCTCCTAATACTGTTTTGACTTTAGCTTATTAATTTTGACATTATTGATGCAGCAAATTACTCAGATTGTGGTTTATAGTCAGAATAAGAAGATGTGGAATTGCTAACATTTCCATAATTACTATTATTTGACTACAAATTAATTGGAATAATCAGGAGGAAGAATGAATTTAACAAATTCTAGGCATGAAGTTTATATTAATTTTATTATAAAATTTTAAAAATTAATAATTTATATTAAAAGACCTTCTGGAAAACACTAGACTGGACTTGTTTACATTTTCTGGACTAGTTTGCTAGACTGGTACACTGTTATGCCTTTGAGATGTCCTTAATATTTTAATCATCTTTGAATTATTTTTATTTATACTTGGCAATAGCCAATTTAGCTATTGTCTGATGTCAATGAAAGATAAAAGTATAAGATATCAAGAGTACATGGAGTGAAATTTTCAAACATCTGATTATTGAAATTTGAAGAAATCAAGTACAATTTAAGAGTCAGGCAATCAGTTCTAGCGAGAAATTGCCTTGTCTTTTTCCAAAGACTAAACTGAATAGTCCTTGAATTTCATGTCTTATGATCTCTTACTTTTCACCGAAGTGTTCAAAATATAATCCTGTGTGATTCTATTAGTGTGCTTACCAGGGTAAGGTTTAGGGGAGTATTTGAAAGTTTTTTAAATAGCTTTTAAATCACTTTTCTGTTCTAAGCACTGCAACCACATTTTGGTGAACAACAAAGGGTCAGAATTTGGAATAAGGCCTTAACCAACATTGCTTGTCTTCCAAACTTGACACTTGACAAAGAAATGGTGGTTGTAATGACTTCTGTGTTTGTGGTTGAGGGTGTTTGCTTTGTTTGCTCTTTAAAGTGCTTTTGATTTGAAGTTCTTTTTATTAAATAGTCAGAGACCTTTTACCCCCACACCAAGAATGTGCTCTTGGCCGTGTGACTTGATTTGGCCAATAGGACATAATAAGACTTGACACAAGCAGAGGCTTGAAAAAGTAGGTGCACTTTTCACTTTGTCCCCTGTACTTCCATCTTCACTCTGAGAAGAATCCAAGGGGCAGAGCTGAGTCATACCAGCTGAGACTATCCTAGACAAGCTAGCCCCTACCAGCCTGCCAGCAAATTTCAGACAACTGAAGAAACAAAACTGAGATCCAGAGACTTATGAGAAATCACAAATGCTTTATGTTTTAAGCTAATAAGTTTGAAGTAGTATGTTATGCAGTAATTTGCAAATGAAAACCTTTTCAGATTCTGTCTCCAGCCTACATTTAAGTAATGGTTGAAGTCCCACTGTTGGCTTTCGACCAGAAGTAGTCAGACTCCCTAATTCAGAATGACTACCTAGCCAGGAAGAAGAGATACTGATTCTATACTGTATTGAGCCAGGATGTAAGAAATGATGTTATCAATGCATTTGTAATATTTCTGGGTGTCTACACAGGCAGGCAGTTTATAAATTTGATTTCAATAACACCGTCACTTTAGATGACTAGAAGGAAATGAACATCTACCTGTATTCTCACTAACAGTTTATTTTTCAAATCAGATACTACAAGTAAAGTATTTACAGGCCAATGCATGGATTGGACACACAACAATTACAAAGATAGTTTTTCCTTTCTCCTTTTCGATGCTTGATGTCAATGAAACATATATGAAATATTTTCTTAACTGTTTTAGGGTTGAATAATCCTTTGTGATTATTGTGTTTTCGGTAATAATAAAAGGCTGTGTCACATATATGTAGATAATTTTAATATTAAGTAGTAGATATAATTTAATATTTTACATATTGATATTCATGCCTCTTATGTCTTCAAAACAAATACACATAGAATAGAACCATGTGACCCTGCCTTCCCGGCTTTCGCTCTGATGCAAGCATCTATCAGCTTTGCCCTGGGTAATCACAATAGACTCCTTATACCCTCATTCTCCGTAGTATAGGTTTAGGAAAAGCCAGATTAATTCTTCTAAAATGTAAGACTGTCCAATGAATTCCTACCTTACTCAGTAAAAGGAAAATGTCCCAAAATGGCCAGCAAGGCCCTAAGAAATTTGGCTCCCTGTTCCTCACTCCATGCAGCTCCACATTTTGTCCGTATCTCCTGTTGGTCATTCTATCATTGACTTATTGTCCTGCAGCTACATGGGACTTCTCGCTTCCCCTTTGAAGCAGGGAACGTTCTTCAAACTTGAGGTTTGTTCCTGCTGCTCCCTTCTATATACATGGCTTAAATACTACTTAATTATTAAACCCTTTCCCAACTATTTAATAAAAATGAACAAATTCTCCCTTCTGTTAGTAATCCAACCTCTTCTTGTTTCAACAGCATCTGTTATCTGTTACACTGTACACTAATTTCCCTGTTATTTGACTCTGCCCACATATTGACAGCCCTCATAGAATATAAGTCCTATGAGATCAGGAACAGTTCTACTCTGTTTCATGGCTGCATGCTCTGTTCCTTGAAAGTTGCCTCACTTATATTGGTGCTTCATAAATATTTGTTAAATGAATGAATGTTTGTTTGTAGTATTAACTTGCTTACTTTCAACAAGTTAAACATTTTGAAAACTTAAAATTTCCCAAGATTATAAAAGAAACCTTAAGATTAAAACCATTTTTTAAAAATCTGACAACAATAAAAAACACACAGCTGTGTTCCCAGGGTGATTATTTATACAGCCTTTCCTCAGAAATCCCTTAGTTTTGCAACTCCTTCCTCTGATTTAATTCTTGAGTTTTTCAGATGAGGTAGGCATTATTTATTGGGTGGGATATTGCAAAGATTTTTCAGAGTACTTATTATAAATTAAATTTGTATTTGATATGTGATTACATTTTATACAGCAAAATTATAGTATTTGCATATACTGAAGAAACTATAAACCTCAATCATAATGACTCATCTTTAAGAGAAATAATGAATATATATTATGTGTACATATATTTATGAGACATTCACTGTTTTTGTTCTGATTTTTAAGAAATCAAGTCATTGTGAAACATTTTAGTTAGTTAGCAAAATGATCAATATGAAAGAAAATTCATGTACGGCTGTGGGAAGGCAAACTGGTGTCAGGCTAAGGAAAGTGGCCAAGGAATCAGGAGTCTTAAGAACCTCAAAATGACATTGCTTGAATGGTTTTTCATTGCCCCTGGGGAGAAGAGCAGGAACCTTGGCTTAACATTCAAAGCTCTTTATCATCTGGGGCTACGGAGACTACAGCCCCACTAACAGCTGGTCTTTGTACTTACACTCTCATTTCTGGCCCTATCAAATACCTTACCTTTCTGCAGAATGCTCTAAGTTTTATTGATTCACTTCACTCATTGTGCTCCCTATAGAAAACTTCCCCTGATTCTTTAAACCCATTTCAACACCTCTTCCTTTCGTCAGCCTTGGTCGATGCCTCATAGCTGAAACATGCCCTCTTCTGATTGCCACCCTTTATTAGTATAGCAGTCACCACATTGCAATTTATACACATATGTCTATGTAATCTACACATGAATACCTATTTAAAGGCAGGAATCACCTCTTATTTATATTTATGTCTCTGGTACAGCATATCATTAAACTTGGCACTTAATAAATATTTTAATAATTATAATTAAAATTGATATTTTATTATAATAGAAGTATCTTTTGATAAGAATGCTTAAATTTAGATTATTTTAAAATACTCTTACCAAAATGATTTTATTGCTTTAAATTTTGCTACTAAATAACTACTTCTTGAATTAATCAAAGATTTTATTTCAGTAGACTGCATTTTATTGTGCTGAAACAAAAGGTCGGATTTAACTTTAGGGTTTTTTTTTTTGTTTTTGTTGTTAATCCCTCACTTCTATGTTTATTTTTACCAATTTGATTTTGTTCATTTGCCATATGTATTCAGAAACAACTTTAGAAGTGAACCCACTACAATAAAATATTGTGGAGTGCTTGCATGGGAAAATTACTATTCTAGGAAAATAAATCTTATAGCAATTTAGTATTCATTATTATAATGGATACTTCAGTGAATATTTCAACATCAACTTTTTGCAACGACTTATATGCTTCAACCTTTTCTCAAGAACTTTCATTTTTTGAATTAAGACTTAACACGGATTACCTCCTAGTGAGATAAAGCCTCCCCAGGAAGATCCAAATAATAATAATAATAAATAGTTCACAATAATGGAAATCTTTTAAAATGCAGATGTTTGTGATTATCAGGGATTTCTACAACATATTTCATATTAAGAAATGAATATGAAATATTTTTGACATTATGAAAAATTTTTGACATTAACCACAAAGTGAATGTCTTTTTTGTCAAGGAATTAGTTCTCAACAAAGACTAAAAATTGAATAACATGTTTCTGAACATTCATTTGGTTCAAAAAAATAGTATTTCATCTTGGTTCACCTTAAAATTATCTGCAGAGTTTTAAAAAGCATAATCCAATGCCCTACCTTCAAAGTTTACTGTTTATTTGTTATGAGGCATATCCAGAAAGCATTTTATAGGAGCTCCCAGGCAATTTTAAAGTGCAATGGGAAAGAAAATCCATGGATAGACAACCCTGGGGTGGCTCTCTTGAAAATGTATGTTTTAGCTTGTTTAGTCACAGAACTTGACTAGAAATGAATGTTTCAGGCACTGTTGATGATAATTATATTACTAGCAATAAGTATCTATAGGGTAAGCAACTATGTCATGAAGTGTAAAAAATATTAAAGCAAAAACCATTTATTTGGATCCTGTATTTCACAGATTGAGTGATAAAAATTTTCTTCTGAGATTAAAATTTAAGATTATAATTTGAGTGAAAAGATTAACAAGAGCTTGTGTAGATTGCTGGTTAATTTCTGGCTCCAAATACATCATTTTACTACATTGTGCTCAAGAATAGTAAGGAGGGAGTGGTGGCTCATGCTTGTAATCCCAGCACTTAGGGAGACTGAGGTGGGTAGATCACCTGAGGTCAAATATTCGAGAACAGCCTGGTCAAAATGATAAAACTCCGTCTCTACTGAAAATACAAAAATTAGCCAGGCATGGTTACAAGTGCCTGTAATTCCAGTTACTCAGGAGGCTGAGGAAGGAGAATCGCTTGAACCCAGGAGGTGGAGGTTTCAGTGAGCAGAGATTACACCACTGGACTCCAGCCTGGGTGACAAAGGCGAAGTTCTATTTCAAAAATTAAAAAAAAAGGAATAGCAAGGAAATTAATTTCTCAACACATTTTAATGTCTAAGCTGCGAGATGGATGTACCCTAAAACATTCAATACCACTTTTCTGTAAGAATGATGTCACTAGGCACAAACATATATTTTTAATTAAAATAATCATACAGTCACTATCCACTTTTAATGTATTTTTTTCAATTGGCAGTTTACCAATTTTAATGTAATTCTTAAACAGTATTGGCTGAATTTGTAATAAAACATTCTGAAAACATATCATGCTACCACACTCATCAAAATCAACACCAAACATAAAAATGTACACTAATAAGCAAGTAATTGAAATGCTAATATGCAAACACTAAAAATAACATGAAATATTTTTCTTTCTTTAGCATTCTCTGATGCATAGAGTTCTAAAGCCATTTTTGGCTGTGTGCAGGCTCTGGAAAGTAAAAATGTCACTTTATTTCTTTTTGAGTGATCACGGGAGAGTCAAAAGCTAAAGAGATCCATGAAAATAAAAACAAATATCTACTCTTTAGCAGTTTCTATCTTTTAATAAAGAAACTTAAAAGAGAAAGATAAGTCATTACCACTATCTATGATATGCCGTGGGACATCTTACTTTAACCATTATGTGGGGTTTTTTTTAAGATAAATATTGCTGGAATATAAAATGGATGTGTCTATGTCTTTCTTTATCTTAAGTAAGAAAAATAGGCTGGAAAAAAATCATCGAAGAAAATCAAGACAAATGGCAAGCATGAGAAAGAATGGAGAACAAAGCCTTAGATATTAAACATTCAAGAAAGAAGACAAGTTACAAAGAAAACATCATTCGTAAAAAACTATGTTTAAAAGTAACTGACTCTGCTCAAAACACTTGAAATACTGTGAAAAGAAAAATAAATAAAACTACCTGTGAGAGTTAAAACTTTTGTAGTAAGAGAGGCAATAAAATAGAATTTCATATGCATATCAAGCTGTAGTTCAGAACGTGTTAAAGAACATGAACCAGATAAATATTTCTGAGGGAGGAATTCTAAAATGCAGATGTTACATTAGCCAGGATGCTATTAAATGTGTGTGACACTCCATTAGAATTATTGAAAGCAAAATAAAGGAATACATTGGTTCTCATAACTGGGCAATTGAGTGAAAAAGAAATTCCAAAAGTCCTGGATCATATGCTCACCCCTAAGGTAGGGAGTTTGAATTATTCTCTTTTAACCATATGGAACAAGAATGTAGTGAGAATCCTTCCCCAAAGGATAAAGAAGATAAAAGGACAGAAAATAAAATACATCCAGCACATGCCATATGACAGCTTTTTAAAAATTATGTTAATTTTATTATGCTTTTAAGTAAAAAAGTCACTTCAAGATTAATCCATTGATCTTCATAAATATCTGTTGGGGGTTTACTAATTTCTGGCACTACCTGAAGTATTAGAGGAAGAAACCTAACAGAAGGCTTTGGTTCCCTAAAATTTGCCATCCAGTTTTAGCATATTAAGCTATAACAAATTCCATAATAGTGATATGTACACAGTGTTGTGAGAACACAGAGTGTTTAATTATGACTGGATGTGAGAGGTGTGAATGGGGAGTCTGAGAAGGTTTTAAGTGGGGGAGTAGCAGTGAGTTAACTTACAGGTTACATAACAAACCGTACTGTTTAAAAATGAACAAACTCATATGCAACTAAAATTAGCCAAACATGAAGTGTTTCCATGTCTTAAGCAGACAGTACCTTGATAATCTTCAATTACCTGATACTATATATAACCAGAATCAGAAGTCCCAAGCAAGTTTTTAGATGGTTATAGGTAAGCTAAACCATTTAAAATCATCTAAGGCTGATTTTCTAGGTGAAAGTTCTAAGCAGTTTAGATATAAGAAAATCTGGACCAAGGATTCAAGACTTTCTAAAAATGTGTTAACATTCTTATAATATATGTAGTTATATATTTAAGCTAAACTTAGTAAAAAAATCTTATAGTCTTTTATTTTTAAACCATATTCTACATCTTGTATTCTATTAAAGTTAATAAGGTGCTGTGTTTTCACCTATATGTGTAAAATTTCCTCTATCAGAAATGAAGGAGTATCAATAAACAACAAATAATCAAAATATAATGTATAGCTAGAGGATGAACCTGCCAAGAGATTTTGCCAAAATATCTTTTTCCTAGCTTAGTAAGTTTATTAATAAAGTTTACATTGTCTAAGTTTCCATCATCAGTTAACAGTAATTAAGAAATAGTTGGTTTAGCATTTCAGATGGAAATAACATCTGGGAATTGCCACATACAATAATACATTCCAGTGAGAGCAAATTTGAATAAGTTACAGTAAACACACATATAGACACAGAGAAATTAGAAGGGAATTTTTCTAAGAATTTGGAGAATTTTATGCAATAAAATATTGTGATGTGTAACATACACTATCTGGTTCTGTTCTAGGCAGTCGATCTCAAATGCCTAAAAAAGTAACTGGCACAGAGCAGGCACTCAATAAATTATCTTGTTTTTTTTTTTCTTCTTCTTTTTTTAAATTGGTATTTGTAAGAAAGTATAAAAATAGCAAACACTTAGATAGCACTTTATACAGGTGAGGCAATTATTTGAAGCCTTTTAAATACAGTCCTTCATAGATGATCTTAAAATACAGATAGCACATAAAATTTTAGATAACAAAGTAAAAAATTCTATTTGATATTCTTTCTTTTTTGCTTTATAAAGTTTCTATAAAGTTTCTACCAACTATAATCAATAATCAATACTTTTCAGTTTCTCCTAAGAATAGATTTAATCAAAGATTTCAAAGCCATACAAAACTGAGAATTAACAACAACACTGATTAATCTAATATTAAATATAAGTACAGATTTAACAGGAGATTCCTGACATTACCAAATGCCCCAATTTTTGAATACCAAATTTCATCTAATTACCTTCATAAAAGGCAATAAAACTTAAATTTAAATGATATATTTGGGTCCTTAATTATTTAATAAATATTAGACCAAAAAAAATCTAGAGTTATTTTTTTAAATGAGCACTATAGCTTCATTTTCTGTTTCCATTTTCAAGAGTAGTAGCTGGATTTTTAATTTCCCAAGGCCATTGTCCACAAAACAACAATACTCCTTCAAATCCCAAGACTTTCAACACTAATTGCATATGTTCCAGGAGCAGTTTACACAATAAGAGTGGCCATTCACAAATTACACTGGGATGGAGGTGCTGGGAGTCAGCTAAGCCCTCTTGTCAGTGATTTAATCACATTTACCCACTAGCTTTGCCATCTGTTCCAGACTCATGCCTCTGAACAAAGTGACATGATTACCTGCCATGATTCTTCACTGTCACTTGTGAAACTGCAAATGTCATATCTGTATATTTCAAAGATCTATAACATTCAATAATAAATCAAACCACATTGCCCCCTCCCCTCATGCTGTATAGTAAAACTTGCATAATAGGAATGTGTTATTATCCAAGTAGCTCTTATCCTCTCTTTCCAGGTTCTTTTGTGAAATGAGTACAGACCAGAATTTTTATCTTCCCAGCAGGAGCAAAGTGGGAATGGGTTACGTCAAGGCAACGGACATGGAATCAGATTAAAGGCAGTTTGAAGGTAAAAAGTAAGTCTCAGGGTCTCTAGTATTTTTCCATCAAATTTTCCCAGATTTGGCACAAACCAATGCTGGAAACACAGCCTCTCCTCTCCTCCCCATTGCTTCTATTTTCCAGAACAGCATTCTCAAGGGTGGCTTCAGGACTTCTAGGGGTTCCCTAAACTGTTTAAGGGGACCTCGAGGTCTTACCTTTTTCAGTCCAGATCTATGTGAAGCCAGATATTTTTTTCTATGCTTCAACCAAAACAACACATCACAGAAGACGGACAGCAGAAGCTGAGGTAAGAATCTAAGCCTCTCATGCAACACATTAAAGCATTTTGAAAAATGTAAAACAATGCCATTATTCTCCCTTTATTTGTTGTTTTGTAAAATTTAGATTTTCATAAAACATTTGTTTATTCTGGGAGGCAGTGAGTTTATAACACATATTAAAAAATGAATATATGATCACCTAAAATATAGTCAGTGTCAAAAGATATAATCCAAAGAAGCAAAGGTCTTTGGGGTTCTCAGTAACATTTTTAACAGTATAAAAAGGGTTGGAGACAGAAGTTTGAGAACAAGAAGCAGCTACAAAATGCTTCAGAAGCAGCTACAAAAATGCTTCAGAATATCTAGCAAAACACCATGAGACTCTCCCAGGGAAGCTACATGGAACTTCCTCAGGCATGCCCAAGCATTACCGTTTCCTTCATTCTTGTCACCTTCTTATAACGCTGCTGTCACTGTCCTCATTTTTAGATTAGAACACAAAAGTTTACAGACATTATATAGGTGTGAAACATAACAGCATAAACAAAATTGTAGCCTATTCTTTCAGCATGTGGCAAGTGTGTATAGCCTAATGGATGTTTCCAAGTATCTCTGCTATGATTTTTGTGTTTATTAAGTACTCTTAAGAGTGGTGGCATAAACTTTCATAAAATAAGGTATTTAAATGTGAAAGTGACAGTTTAAAACTGGTCAGACTGATAGGGATCTGATGGTTAGAGCAGAATGATATTTAAAGCACTGGCATAACATAGTCAGAGGGGGGGTCACATATGTGCTTTGAAATATGCACAGCCCTTTCTTTAATTTTATGACTTCCTTTTCTTTCCCCCTTTGCTTTTCCCCAAGTCAATTAAAATGCAAACAGGAGGTTTGATAAGAGGCAACAAGACAAGTGAGGCATGGGATAGCACTAAAATATGACTGCCTAATATATGCAGAGCAATAGGAATAATTGGATTTTTAAAGTCTAAGCATTGCATGCTTTACCCTTTATCTCCCATTAAATCGATTTGTGCCTTGCTCTTTTTATATCTAAAATGTTAGCCTTTTTTGAATTTTTAATAACTAAAACTTTGTAACACTTTTATTAAAATGTGAGGTTGTGTTAAATCTACCACTTGGCTCTTATAAATCATTGTTACTTATCTGAAATAATGGATTTTAATGTCTGGTGAAGTTTGTATTTGTTAACCTATAAAACAAGACTGTAAAAATTACTCTATAATTTAACATTATCTTAATCACATTTTTATATATTAATATCTTGTGCCTATGCAGGCTGCCAATACAGAATTTTCATTATCTACTCATTTTTCTTCAACATATACCTTCATCTAATGAAAGAATACGTTTAAAACTGTACTTTATGTACTTAGATGTTCAAAACATTTAAAATTTTAAATATGCCAATCTGCATTCTATAATTAACATGAAGTTGTAAAATCAAATGAGAATCCAATTAATGTATTTTATTAATGTGAGAAAATATTAGTCTTTACCCAAAATCTGGAAAATATATTTGTACTGCAAAAATGTACTGTGTTCCAAGATTTCATTTTACGAATCACAGCATTTTTCAAAGATTTTAAATAATAGAATCCAAATGTCTCCCAAATTCTAATTTCAGTACCTTTTCATATATTATATTATTTATGGATTTTGCCAATATCTGAAATTTCACACATAAAAAACCAATGCTCGTAATCTTCATCCTAATCAATATCCATTCATAAAATGCTTCTCTCCAACCTTCTCTCATTATTCTACCAATTTAAAATAAAACATGACTGATTTTATTGTCCAAAGGCATGAATTTCAAATTCCTACCTCCAAGACTTTACATGCAATTGTCTGCATGCGGAATGCCTGTTCACTAACTTTTTGCATTGTGTAGCTGTCAGGCCTTTTCAAAGCTAACTCGCATACTCGATTTTGATTGTAGAAACAGAGTCAGCTTTTCTTGAAACTAAGCCAGGAAAAAGTCTGAATGGATTAGGGTCCAGACTGAATTATAACAAAGGTGGGATTTAAGCCAAAATGAAGGTAGAGGTCAGAGCTGTTTGACAATATTGACAGATTAAGCTTATAGTAATGGCTGACAGAAGAGTGTGTTGCAACTGGCAGAAGCAACAGAGGTCAAAAGACAGAGATCACATAGACTCAGAAGGAAAACAATGGCATTATCATTGCAGCAGCACAGGCAAGAGTTACAAAGAATACCCATTGCTTGATAAGAATTCACACTCATTCATTCCTTACTTATTTTCTTCAATAATTTCACTATCACATAAAAAGCAAGTTCAGACTTAGTAAGGAGAGACTTAATTTGAAAGTCTGTGGCAAGAGACTTCCTAGAAGGCTGGGAAAAGGTACTGTTGAACTAGGGGGAAGGAGGTGACCCTAAGATCTACAAGCTTCTGAAGGGAGGAGTAAACAAAGCTAGAAAGAAGCAGTGTGGGGAAATGGAATCAAAGGTGGCCTGATAGGCTGGTAGGTTGGAGAATGTCTTCTCTGAGGCCAGTCTAGTCTATTCTTGGGAAGAGCTGGGTGCTGGCTCAGCTGGAGGTGACCAGAGGTCAGGGATCTCGAGGAAGTTTGATTTTAACAGTCATTTTGTTCCAGTTGATCAGTCGGGACAAGCAGTTCCACTAGTTATTTCTGAGGCAAAGAATGGGAATTTAGATGCAAAAATCTTCAATAAAATATTGGCAAGCTGATTGCAACAGCAAATGAAAAAACTTATCCATCATGATCAAGTAGGATTCATCCCGGGGATGCAAGGCTGGTTCAACATATGCAAGTCTATAAACGTAATTCACCACATAAACAGAACCAAAAACAAAAACCACATGATTATCTCAATCGACGCAGAGAAGGCATTCGACAAAATTCAACAGCCCTTTATGCTAAAAACCCTCAATAAACTCGGTATC